>OVAP01001084.1:0-10404 GCA_900406295.1 Aurinia saxatilis
GTCGTTCCTCAAGGAGACTTGGTCATAACTTGCTAGTTGAACAATAGGAATGGATCATAATGCTAGTTTAGGTTCATAGTTTCACTAAGAGATTAGGTTGCTTGAACTTAGCTAATATAGGTTATCACAGTGAGAACTGGGTAGTCTAGATNACTGAACTTCCCAATAGCTTAACAGCCTTTTAATAGATTAAAAACCCTCTCAAACCATACTTAGTAATAGTTTACAGTACGAAACCTCAAAAACCAATACTTGCATTTAATTAGAATTTATTTAGATTAGTTGCATATTTATTTTCGGTCTTTGTGGGATTCGATCCTTAAGTACTATAACTACACTTGCCTGTGCACTTGCAGTTAGAAATACATAAGGTAAAACTTTGTGTATCACATCGCCACTGACTTAAGCAAAATGTCCTTTCCTCCCAACGACAGTGTTTTAGCATACCAATCATTAAGATGCTTTGTTAACTTGTCTGTAATAAAAGCCAACAATTGTTGCTCCGACCCACTGAAAGCCTCCGGTAAGCCTAAATATTTACCATCCCCCCTTCTTTATTGATACCGAGAAAATTCATCATTAGACACTTCATAATTGGATCAATCTCTGAACCAAATGTAATAGCCGACTTCTGAAAATTAGTCTCCTGACCTGACGCTATTCCATATAACCGTGGACACCGTAAAAATTTATAGCATTCAAGTAGAGTAGCTCGGATGATGAAGAGACTATCACCAGCAAAGAGAAGATGTTGTATTGGAGGGCAAGTTGCCGCCAACCTCATTCCTGAAAGTCTTCCTTCCATCTCAGCTTTATTCATAATATGAACTAGAGCCTTTGCACATAAAATAAACAAAAATGGAGACAACGGATCACCTTGCCTCAGTCCCCGTCATGGAAGAATTGGCCCGTAAGCATTGCTATTAAGCAAGACAGAGTAAGACACTGATCACACTGAGAACATTATCCACGAGATCCACTTAGCATCAAATCCCATTCTATTCAAAAGCTCCTCCAAAAAATCTCATTCTACTCGATCATAGGCTTTGGACATATCTGTTTTAATAACAAGATATTCTGATTTACACCACATATTTGTTTTCAAACCATGAATCAACTCATGAGCTATTAATAAATTGTCCGATATAAGCCGTCCCTCTGCAAATTGCTCCTTGCGTGTTTGAAACAATAACAGGCAGAACCCGTATCAATCTTGCACATAAGATTTTAGATACAATCTTATAGGTTACCGAACACAAGCTGATAGGGCGTAAATCATTCATCTGATTAGGATTCGGTTTCTTTGGAAGCAAATAGATTTGAGTATAATTCCAATCTCCTGGAATTCCCCGTCTTCAAAAAACCTCTTCACGTCCCGAGTAATCTGCGGACCCACAATATGTCATGAACTTTGGAAGAAGCCTGCGGACATACTATCATGTCCCGGTGTGCTATCAGGTTTGATGCCATGGACGGCCCGTCTAACTTCCGAACTTGTGACCGGTTTGATTAGCTTACTATTCATGCGTGATGAAATCCATGCTTGGAACCCATCAAGTATTTCGTGGCAACCGCCGGGTTTTGTGGACGCAAAGAGCTTTTGAAAATAATCTACAACCACTCTCCCTTTAGCCTCTCATCATACACCTCCACCCCGCGCTCATCAAGTAAAGAGAAGACTTTATTCTTCACATGACTCGTTTGAACCATAGTATGAAAATATTTAGTGTTCTGATCACCACCACGCAGCCATGTCTCCTTACTCTGTTGTTTCCAATACTTTTCCTCCTCCGCTTGAGCTCTCATCAGTTCTACTTAACATCGAGCCATGGCATTTGCATCTGGGTAAAGCTTTTTAGATTCTTCATCAAGCTCTTGTTGCAATTTCTGAATAAGCTTATGAGAACTGGTACCTACGCGACGCTTCCAATGAGATATTTCCTTCCTACAGTCCACAATACGTTGTGAAGTCGTGTATTCTGATACCACGCTTGAAAAATTCCACCCTTTGCGTATAGCATCCTCTAACCCTGGTTTATGAACCCATCGATTATCAAAGCAGAATTGTCCCCTATGGTTCAACAAGGAATTACTTAAACGTATTACCAATGGTCTATGATCAGACTCCCTTCTTTCTAAATATTCAGATTGCGTATTTGGGAAACTCCGGAACCACTCAGCATTACCACAAGACTAATCAAGCTGACACTGAGTCCAAGTATCATTACGTGATGCAGCCCAAGAAAATCTATGACCAGAACTCGGAACCTCCTGGAGATGACATTCACGTACAAACGATCGAAAATGCTGAAAATTTCTTCCTCTCTCTGCGGTCCACCAATTTTATCAGCATTACTAAGTAATTCATTAAAATGTCCAATTAAATACCAAGCTTCATCTCGAGATCTTCCAAACTGAGATAGTAACTCCCAAGTCCCCCTCTTACGATGGCGCACCGGATCACCCTACACAAAAGTAGCAAAATACATAAATGTACCTATCTTCACCTTAACATCGATCCAACGAGCATTAGAAGATAGAATTTCAACGTCATGTGTATTCTTCCAAAACAATGCTAAACCACCACTAAGACCAATGGGATCAACCAAATGCACATTACTTTATAACCCAAAGCTCTTTGTTGATTCGGCATATAAGCACTAGAGTTTTTAGTCTCTAGGAGAAACAAGAAGTCTGGGAAATGTTGTTTATACATTTCCTTTAGACGTCGAACTGTCCGAGCGTTTTTCAAACCCCGACGGTTCCAACTGAGTGTCGTCATGGAGACTTGGATGGTTTCTGGACAACTATCTAACCCATATCAACTTTAGCTAACTTAGCCAACTTCTCATCCTTCTCCGCCAATTTCCTCTTATTTCCCATTGCCTCCTCCACACTAATCATTCCGGGAGCTTTTAACTCTCGACTATGCGTCTGGTACGTACATTTCCATTTGGAAACTGTTTTTCGAGGGTCAAGTATTTCACCAGAAACCACAAGCTCACACCCCTCCATCTCAGGTGACGAGGATGCAGGTCTCAAACCATTGTGCAGCAAACCTTGAGTTGTCACACTATGCGTGGTCTCCAAAAGAAGAACATCAGCACTAGTACGCCCCGTCAAGAGCATGTCCTCAGATATTGCATGAGCTATGGATACCTGGTCGAATGAACCCTCCTCTGGTTGTCTCTGACCTCTGCAATATAATATGTTGGCGAGAATTAATAACATTCATAACATCATTATTGAGCTCTTGAACGTGCCGATCTCTCTCCCTCTTCTCCTCGTTATTAACATTTTCCATCAAGGTAATATCCATTTACGCTGTCCCGACACCAGCTGGAGTAAAACCAACCCCTATCTTCTCAGTTAAAAGCAAACACATCACCTCTACGTGGTCTTCCCGAAGCTTTCTCACTCAGTAATGAGGCAGAACTCTCCCTGATCTCATCGATTTGGCTCTCTGTTTCACCATCTACCAAAATTGAAATCTTCTTGAAGGGACAATTGGAATTGTCATGTGTCAATCTTTGACAATCAAAACATCGCTTCCCGGTATCTTCAAAATCGTAAAATATATTAACCACTCCCCCCTGATGGTGATGGGCCATGACAAGGCCCATTCTTGACCCTAAACTTCAATAGCTCGGCCCGTTCGACAATTGTAGCTCGGCCCGCCGGCCCACTTAATGAAGAAAGTAATCTACCATGGTTAGGCGAACTAACTATGGTAAACGCCTTATATCGGTCTATTTTTAGTATAAATATCTCACTACAGTGATTATTTTGGGGAGCTGAACTTTTGGGGATTGGGAAACTCTTAGCTCCGAGCTATATTTTGTATAAACGGTTCTCCGAACTTACATACAAGATATTTCCGACCTCAACTCATTTAATACCTTTCCATTTTGAACCGAACTACAATCTCTCTGAATATTGTCCGAACTCTCTACAAAGAAGATTTCAGCCCATCCTTTATTATCGAACTACTCATCAAAATACACGAACAATTCTACCGACCTACCTCGTGTACCACCACCCCCTCAGGAAACGTTACCTCACGAGCCCGTCGCATTGGCTTAGCAAGATCGAACAAAACCTTAGCTCTAACAAATTCTTGTAGATGTGATTTCGATTTATCAAAATCCACCTTCGTTACCTCTCCCAAAACACTAGCCACAAACTTAATTGATGGTTCAATATGATAATTCACCGGTATATTCTGGATTTGAACCCAAACAGAAAGACACTGCAAGTAATTCCCAGGAAACGGATCAACCCAACGCTCTAAAATCATCGACCAGTCATTATAATTTTGCACACCCTTATTAAGAACCTCCTGTAGATCCTCCTCATATTTAAAGATGAATTGAAATCGTTCTCGAGACAAAGCCACACCCCTAACTCGATTTTGAACTCCCCACTTCCTCGGCATGTGTAAGAGCATACTAGCCATCTTTTGCTTGTCCGGATTTAGCAAACTTCCCATGATGCTAAGCAAGTTTGTCTCAGTTGACTTAAATATAGGGAGATTCGGCATAACCACCGGACTCGAGTCATTATGATCCAGAGACAAGGTCTTCATAACCTCCTCTAACGACTTCTCCCAATCCGTCTCTAAAACCATCGCCCTTTCCAAGCTTAGATCCCAAGCAATTGAAACCCTAACTTCTTCAACCACAAGCATGCAAAAACCAACCCGTAACAACCGTAAAGCAAGCTCCATTACCAGAACATTTTTGTTGTGCGTTAACTTATAAATGAAGAAAAACAAAACAAGATTCGTGAAGAAACTCCATAGAAGAAATTCGCACAACATTCACAATTGTAGCAGCAAAATTAAACTTAAACTGGTCTATAGTAAACATAAAAAAGAGCAATGTTTAAAAAGGCAAGAGAAGCTCTTCACTGTTACTGCAACTCTAAATTCTTTTCTTTCAAGTACATCTCAGTTCCTCTGGCGCTTTTTCTTGCTTCCACCATGATTCTTCTCCCTTATCTTCAATATCACATCCACTGCTTCCTCCATTGCCGCCTTTCGGTTCTCCGAGTAGTTCCAGAGCTCTAGAGTCACATAGCTACCACTTGCATTGAATTCCTCTATCTCTAGCTTTGCTCTCACCACTTCGTTGTAAACCGCTTCACCATATTCACTCTTCAACTTAAGCAGCTTCTTATCGTTTTTGTCCACCACTCTCTGCAATTTCACTTTTTGAATTTCTTGAGATACTATATCAACATGTAAAGATCCCATTTTGTTTTTAGATTTGAATGAAAGTAGAGTCATAAAGTCCAAACCTTTGCTGTTCCATCCGATTCATCGATTCTAAAGGGACTCCACTGAACATCTCCAATGTGTCCTTCCCACGATGAACACAACTCCATTGCTCTCATCTCTGCTGTTTCATTTGAACATTTATGCTTCCTCTTCACAGCTGGCAAAAAAGGCTCAGGGTTTAACTGTCCCATCCTCTTCACTCTGATATTCTCTTTACTCATCGTTTCTTCATTCTCATTCCACATCTGCACCTCCAAGTAACATCACAAGTTAAAAAGAGATGGTTTTGGGAATAGAGAGGTTTGGAATGTTTTTGTTTGGTACCTGAATCATTGCTTTACGAGCATCTTGATACTCGTCATTGGTTTTACGCTCTTTTTGTGACAGGGCCATCATTTTCTCATGGAGAGCCGTTTCTCTAGCCTCGAGTTCTATCTGAGCCTTCGCCATATTCTCCACAAACTCTACATCTCCATCACTCCCCACCATATGTTTCATTACGCTCGTGCTACCTTTCAGCTTCTCTATCTCCAACTCCAGCTCTTGTTGTTCATGTAGCTTCGCTTCCATTTCCCTTAACCTTTCTTGAAGCTTCTCCTTCTCTTTCTGCAAATGTTGTCATATTTCACTAACTCAGAAGTTGTACTTGTAAGAACATTGGATTTGTTCATGACCAAAAGAACTACTTGCCTGGTGCTTTTCTGCAAGCTTCATAGCTTCCTTATTCGCTTCAGTTTGCTCCAACATAGCCTTTTGATTCTGCAACAACAAAAGGTAGCATAGTTCATTGGCTTATGATCCTTTTTGTTCTAATTAAATAAGGAGAGTGTAACTACCATTTCTCTTTCAAGCCTGGATCTTTCCATCTCAGCTTCGTTTATGTCAATCTGCCTAGCACGCTCCTCCAGCATTTTCCTCTTTGCTTCCAGTTCCAGCATAGATTTTTCATGTCCCGCCAGAATGTCTTCATACATCCCTTGCACGTTCTTTTGCAATCTCTCAGCCTCTTCTCACCAAGAATACACAACCAAAGAGCTATGTCAACAAGAAAGCAAATAGATTCTGTTTTAAAGCTAAGTGTAAGTCCAACATAAGTGTCGTCCTTAACCTTTTTTGTAGGTTTCGTTCAACAAACGATTATGCACTGCCAAACTGTCCAGAAGACGAGAAGTCTGATCAACTTTCTCTTCAAGCTCTTGCTTGCACATTATCTTCATCTCAATCGACTGAGACATGTTCTGAACAAGCTGACCCATTTTCCTCTCGTCCTCCTCTTGAATCTGTGACACACTCTTCAAATCTCTCTTCTTCCTTACATTCTTCCCAACAATCCCTTCTCTATTGTAGTCCTCCTCCCTTGCTACCCATCCATACACCTTATTATCTCTCATACCTACCAAAGAAACACAGAAATGATGTCAAGAAAACCGAGTAACCAAAACCAAAACTCAGAAACAAGGTTTCACCTTTCTCCCAATCTCTCTTCCCATGACGGTTTGATTCATAACTCCTCTCAAATCTCAAAGCGCTATCCAACCCTTCGAAATCCTTATTGAATTCCACCAAAGCATAACCAGAGTGGCCCTTGAAATTCCAAATAGGTTGGACTCTAAAGGGATTAAACCCTTTGACAATGAGTTCATCACGCAAGATTGAACCGCTTTTGCCTACTCTCTTACCAGAACTATCAAACTCCGTTGGTAAGTTAGCTACAATACCAACCCATGGCCACACGAATTTCTCCTCAGACCTTTCGTTTTCCTTCACTTCTGACTTCTCTGCTGACGAATCCAGCTCCTGCATCTGTTCATCCTCCATCTGAGAGAGCTTCAACAACAAAAGAGAATCACGAATAAGGTTTTGAAATCAAACGCAAAGCAGAAATATGAATCGTCGCTTTCATTGAAGAAAGGTGACATTTTTATAAAAACCCATTTCTGGGTTTACATGAAGAAATCTCAAATACAACTTCTTAGGATCTAACTACTGCAGAAAGGGATGATTTATGGATCTAAAACTCTTAAAAAATCACATTTTTAGCACAACCCGGGCCAATAAAAACACAACCTTTTTGGTGGGTTTTCAGAAAAATGGAGAAATTGTAAGATTCAGCAGCTTCCCCAAGTGAAGAAATCAAGTTTGTACAACATTTAGAGACTTGAAATCGAAGTAGAAACCCAAAAGAGTACTGTAAATGGAGGGCTTATCTTCTCTCTGCTTTTTTCCCAAAGAACTTAAAGAAAGAAAGATAGAAAGAAAAAACATTCCTTTTCTGGGTTTTATCAGGATAAATAATGGATGGTTACTACTGAACAAATTACTGGAAACTTGAAGAAATCACGAAAGCAATATTTGATTTTTGTTCCGTACAGTTCAAGAATCAATTTTTTTGNCACTGAAAAAATTACTGGAAACTTGAAGAAATCACGAAAGCAATATTTGATTTTTGTTCCGTACAGTTCAAGAATCAATTTTTTTGGTGTCCTTTCTATATTCTTCAAAATTTGGCAAGCAAAAAAAAAAGCACAAACCTTTTTTTTTTGTTGGTAGTCACGGAAATAGCGTGTTCTTACTTTTGTTTGTATTTTTTTCTGTGTCAAGTTTTCTTTTCCTTCCCTGAATTGCTTTTAAAGTTGCAGAGAGACAGAGAGTGAGTGTGGCAGTCTGGTAAATATTGGCAAACAGAGAGGGTAAACATATTTATATATGTATATCAGAACCCAACAAATCATTAATTCCAGTACTTTCTTCTTTTCTGCAAAACTTGGGACACAAGACTAAAATGGAAACCCTCTTTTTCATAGAGAGGTTTAGGCTTTAATTCCTAGTAAATGAAGTTATGGGAGTAAGTAAAGGACCAAAGGTCCATGTGTCTCTTTGAACTTTGTGTAACATCATATCATATCAAAAAAATCTAGAACTATTTTGCCAATTTATTGTTTAAGAAACCACAAATCCATTATTACATTGTTACATTTATTGATGCCAAGTTTAATACTATGTTAGAAATTCATAGCCTCTGGCCCTCTAGAAATTTAAGGTAATCTACTTCACTTAACATGATGTTTAATGGGTTTGGCAAATATATAAATGAATCGTTTTTAACTTAACTCAACCAATAAGATGATAATTTACAAAATTCAAAGAATCAAAACATAAAAAAAAACTAGTTAAAATTGCATACAAACTTGAAAATATCATTAAAAAAAAAAACTCTAAAACTTTTCAATTGGAATTGGAAGAAGTACTTCTCTTGACAATCTGTACTCAGTCTTACTGTTATTACTACTAAGTCATCATAAATTGAAGAGTAGTGCAAGAATGTGTTCAGAAATAATGCAATCGGATATTGCCATTACCATTAGACAGTTCGTAAATCCACCATACACAATACTTTATATAAAAACTAAAATAATAGATTGCGTCTGCCGGGAGTCGAACCCGGGTCTATTGCTTGGAAGGCAATTATCCTAACCGTTGGACTACAAACGCTTGATGTTCCCTATTTTATAACATATTATAACACTTGGATGATGTTTAAATAAACAATTGTACTGCCTTGCTTGCTAGTCTTTGTTTTCTGAAACATTGTTTACTGCTTCTTCAGGACATCTTTTGTCACGTTCAAACTCAGAAGAATATCAAACAAAGTTCACAATGGAACTCTGTTTCTTGCCTTTGATGTTTGGTCTATGTGTTTTTCAAAATCTTGTGCCACAGTCAAACTGAGAGAATTAATTAAATCAATTAAAACTTATACCTATTTTCTTGCAATGTTATATGAGTTTGAGTGTGACACAAGATTTTATAAGATAAGCTACCGAACCAAATTAATTGGATCCTATACTAATCACAATATCGATTATACAATTGCTTTTGTCCTTTAACCTCCAAATCATATTCATCCATGCTTAAGTTTATTAAAGAGCGCTTAGATTTATTATAACTGATCTACCAAACCAGCTTCCGCAACTTGGACTACCGATTTATCCGGCGAGAAAACCACTTATTCCGACACCACTATCTACAGTTCCACCAACACTGGTGGTGGTAATGAAAGAGATGACAAAACCAAAAAAAAAAAAAAAAAGCATAAGAGTTAAACCATAAAAGTTTAGATTCTAATGGAGTTTCGGTGGATAATGTCTTTATGACTATCAAAACTGATATGTCCGATGTTTATGATCGGGTGGAGTGGATGTTCATAGAGAAATTATTACACCAATTTTGGTTCTCAGACGTGAGTTTGGTGGATAATGTCTTGTATCTCCTCGGTATCGTATTCCGTTCTTTTAAATGGACAACTCATGGCTGCTTCATGCCTCAACGGGGTTTGCGTCAGGGGAATCCATTATCACCCTTCCTGTTCATTTTCGGAGTTGAGGCTTTGGTCAATGTCCTTAACCAATCCGATATTGCGTTTAGATNGCTTCATGCCTCAACGGGGTTTGCGTCAGGGGAATCCATTATCACCCTTCCTGTTCATTTTGGGAGTTGAGGCTTTGGTCAATGTCCTTAACCAATCCGATATTGCGTTTAGATTACATGGAATCTCCTTAGCGGCTGGAGGCCCGTCGGTCCATCATTTATTTTTCACAGATGATAGTTTGCTCACCTGTAAAGCTACACTTCATGAGCGCACTGAAATCTTGCGGTGCTTAAAGTTATATAGAGAAGCGTCTGGCCAGATGAACCCCAACAAATCTTCTATATTTTTTGGTGCCCTTGTGCCTGAAAATGTGAAAATGTAGATTAAGGAGACATTGGGTATATACAAAGAAGGTGAAGAGGGTACATATTTGGGACTCCCATAATGTTTTAGTGGCTCCAAATGACGCCTACTAGGTTTCGTCCATGAAAAGCTGAAATCGCGGTTAAAGGGATGGTTTGCAAATGCCTTATCGCATGGTGGAAAGGAAATTCTTCTGAAGTCAATTGCCTTAGCTTTGCCGGTATATGCGATGTCTTGTTTTAGACTTTCAAAGGACTTATGCCAAAAGCTTACAAGTGCGATGACTGAATATTGGTGGACTAGTGGAAGTAACAGGATGAAGATTCCTTGGTTAGCATAGAAGAAATTATGCATGTCCAAAGAGAATGGGGGGGGGGGGGGGGTTTAGGTTTTT
>OVAP01001084.1:10433-26689 GCA_900406295.1 Aurinia saxatilis
CAAGAGCCGTCATTTTCCTAATGGTGAATTCCTCGATTGCCATCTAGGCGATAGTCCCTCGTATGCTCAGAGAAGCTTGATGCATGGACGAGAGTTGCTCCTTAACGGCTTGGTTCGGTTTGTGGGGGATGGTCGTGATACCTTTGTGTATTCAACTACCTGGCTTTTTGATAAAAGGTCGATGATACCATTTCCTCGACAACGAACATGGGATCCAGATCTTAAGGTATCCGACTTTAGGATTGCTGGCATGTATATTTGGGATGTTAATCTCTTGAAGGAGCTCTTCTATGACTCGGATGTCGCTTTAATACGTAAGTTGAAGCCTTATGTTAATGTTAATGTTTTGGTAAAACTGTAAAAGGGTGAAGTTAGAGAAAGTGAGTGAGTTCAATGGCTCTCTTGGTAATATACAGCTTTAATAGCATAAACATTGTCAATGTAGGTCTACTTAAAAATAACAAAACTGTTGACAAAAACAAAGAAACGACAAAACCATGATTCATTACTACGCTTTTCGCCAAATATTTGACCATAAACATCAATAGCCATAAATTAGAGCTAGAATATGCTTAGAAATTATGCAATCAGTTAACCAAAAAAACTATTTCAGTTTGTTTTAAAAACCAACAATTACCATAAGAAAGAAAATCCTATTTTTGACAAAAAAGGAGTATATCTTATATGGACATGAAAACGCCGATTTCTTCTAAAACTCATTCTTCATTCCATTTTCATCCGTTTGACTCCAAATGTTTTAACATGTACACAAGCTAGTTACTTGAATCTGGATTTTAGTACCCGTACGGACACACAAAAAAAGAGTACCCGATAAACAAAAAATCATTGGCTCAGCGAGTACCCGACCTGTTACCCTTATCCGGATCATTGTAATAAAATTTATTAATAAACATAAATTGAAACATTCATATACAAAAAAAGGAAGAAGTCACTCCAAAAAAGAGTACTAACCTTATAGACAACATACCAACTAAAAGAATAATTATATTACAAATTCAAAAACTCAAGCTTGTAATCTATATATCATTTTTTGAAATTATTAACGATAATCGGGTAAAGAAGAAGAGGAGAAACATATACCAGACCAGTAATTGAAACTGAAAAGAGATTTAGATAATTAAGGTGCACCAAAATTCAGGAGTATACCACAAATATATACACAATGGGAGAAGAAGATTTTTCTTGTCTCCACGTAATTAAAAATTCTGTATAATTTTAGTTTATTTTTAAAGAATATAAATATGATTGTATGGAAAAAAAAATCCACAAAAGGTATTATGTTCGACAGTTTTTTCTTTCATGTACCGGATTACGGTATTATAACCATCTCACAATTTTGTTAACTAGCTAGACATAATGACATAATAAAGCAACAAACTTCTATGTAACATATTAAAATTTGGAAGATTATGGTGCATGGGAAGAACTTAAGATAATTGATTTGACTACCAATGTCACTAAAGTCCCTTTATTTTATAACTTATCTAAATCAAGATTAAGTATATTTCAACTGGAGTACTTTCACTATGAGTCATCTACTACGAAGTAATTTTCAATGCCGAAACTTGGAAGAGCGTGGTGCATGAAAAGATCCTATGAAAATTTATTTGATTACCCATTTCACCCAAATACACTTATCTTTTTCTGTAAGTCATATTGATAAAACTCCAAAATAAAACTTGCTTGAGATGGAACAATTTTAGGATGAGTGTTGGGAAATAATTTTCAGTATCGTAAAAGTGAGAACAAACACAAGAAATGATCTCTTGGTGATCTGTAGGGTTAGTCCACAAATATTTCAAGCCACAAGAATAGCACACAAATGATCGATCACAATCATGGTATTACATCGAGCCTCCTTACGAGCCTTCTATACAATTATACCATGTCGTGAGTGATGGAATCCGCTCAAGAAACAAAAGAAATGTGGCTAGAAGAAACACAAAAAATGTCATAAAGGTTTGAACTTCCATTCGGAGAGCGAATTGGAAAAGACCAAGATGAAATTTTCCTCCTTTGCGCTAAAGGTTTATGTTATGCCGGATCGGATCCGGGAAAAACAACACTTTTTTTCCCCAAATATAACATGCACATACAAAGATAGAGTGTTTTTTAGTAGAAATTTTGGCCTTTAAGTTTGTGTGGGGGTTATTTCTCCATATATTTTTTCTTTAATCGGTTGTAACTTATTTTTATAGTCTCGTCATTGCACATTTTTTAGCCATTTTGTATGTTTTGGTGTTTGAAATTGTACAGTCATGTGTCTTTTTTCTCATTGGGTCATCTATGATTACTTTTCATATATGTTAAATATCTTTGGGCCGCTTAAATCTAATATGCCATTATTTATACGATACCATTTAGTGGATTTAGTTTAATTTTTGGATTATATAAATTTTGCACCTCAGTATGAGGATGTTACCAAATTACCTCACTATGAGGATGTTACCAAATTACATCAGTTTGAGGATGGTACTGAATAACGCTCTCTCTCGGGTCCAGCCGCCTATGTCAAACGGGAGGAATTACCCACTTCCGACGACTCCATGGCTACTCTAAAGCTCTCCCTCACTTCCTCCCGGCCCGAGCTTTGGGCCACACTCCCACACCAGCTAGCCACCGCTGGGAACTGACCGGACCTCCTCAGGAGCCACTTATCCCGCTAGTACCCCTAGATCCATAGCTGGTGGTCACCGCGACCTAGTCTCCTTGTTCCCTCCCGCTTCGACTAACTCTCCCTCTCCCGACTCTCATTCCACCATTAACCCATGAGGCGAGATCTCACACCCACCCTCCACGATCTCTCCTTCCCCACCTCCCTCACCCTCTCCACTCCCGATGTATCCGTGTTCCCTTCCTCCTCTTCGACCTCTGGACCCAGATCGGGCACACACACACTCACCCCCCACCGAGACGTACACCTCCTCTTTTCCTACCAGATCTGGTGGCTCAACCCACCCTCGACAACCCCTTTTGCACACTCCCGCCGCCGGCCTCCTTGACATCAACCACCACGTCGTCCCTTCATCTCAGTGCCGCCTGATATATCTCGTATTTTACCGGTTTTAATATAATAAAATATATATTTACTTATATTTTAGAGTCTATATATTATTATTAGAGTCCAAATGAGTCATTTCAGGTGCAATGGACGTTTTAGGGACCTTTGATGAATTATGGATAAAAAATAAGGAAAGCTCGAATGAAGAAAAGGAAACGAAAAAAATAGGAAAAACAGAGAAGAGTGTCGATCGGAAGAACAACCCAAATTTTCTATTTCTTCAAGATTAAGCTATTTTCCAAATCTCTTTTGGAAAATCAGTTATGCTAATTTACCATTCCTTAATTTTGTCCAGTCTCTTATAAATACTTTTACTAAGTCATTGTTAAGCCTCATGCTTTAATTTCTTTTAGAAAAAATTTGTAAGGGAGAGAAGTATCCTTTGAACCCCTTTTTCTCATATTTTCTCTTTGATATATTATTGCTTTCAATTAATAGCATGATGTTTTGCTTAGCTATGTCTGAGTAGTTCTCTTGTTAGGTTTAGGGTTCTTAGTATTTAGATGAATTATTGTTGGCCATAAGTCTAAATTAGGTTTAAACCCTTAATTCTTCCTCTAGATTATGCTCATTGTTAGCGCTAGATTGATCACCTAGAGTCTAAATCATATGTTAATTATTATACATGGAAGTGTTAATAATTGCTTGAACCCATCTTAGTAGGAGTACATTATCTATTCACAAAGGATTTTGGTCTGGATAGTTTATGAACATTTGAACCTAGATTTATTGCATAATTAATCTCTTAGGACTCACAAAGGAATTTGGTTTGCTAGGTTTAATTATAGATTGCATTCACAATGGAAGTTGATTTGCATTACATTAGGTTTCATAGAATTGAGTTGGTACCTGATTTTGACGGAGAATGTCGAACGATACCCTCATAGGTGTCGAACGACACCGCTCTGTCTTGGCTACAATATTGGATTCTTCTCCTGAAGTTCCCAAGGCCTAACCTTGATTTCAATTGTCTAAAACCCACATCATAATTTACTTGTTCTCTGCAGTAGTTAGTTGAATGTTAAACCCCCTCTCATCTTTGTTTTTAAAATTAGAGTCTAATGTTAGTTTGCAATTTATCGGTCTTTGTGGATTCGATCCCTACGTACTACATCGCTTTAGCTGTGCTCTTGCGGTTAAATACAAATGGTTAAACTTTTGTGTATCACCCCCGGCCTCACCCATGACCAGAGATCCCTCACCACCAACCGGATCTCACTCCCCTCAAAGTCCTAGCACAACAAACAATGTATTGGTTTTGAGGTATGAACTTGATTGGGAATTGGTCTCGGTCGAGTGTTTGTCTCTGTTAGATGAAAGTTTGTGTGTTACCGAAGTACCTTGTCTTAAGGATGTTCCCAAATTACCTCAGTTTGAGGATTTCACTAAATTACCTCAGTATGAGGATGTTACCAAATTAACTCACTATGAGGATGTTACCAAATTACCTCAGTTTGAGGATGATAATGATTTAGCTCTCTTTGAGGATGTGGCTCCGTTGACAACTGCTCAACAATGAAAAGATACACACAAAGTTCGTCTTTCGGAAGGTCCCATCTACCATTTTTTGGTACCTTCGACTATTGTGGCCGAAGTGATGGTCATGATGTTGGAATTCGTACCGGTTTATAACAATTTATAAATACTAGTCTACGAATTCAATTGCCAAGATCTCATGCAAATACCGAAATAAATGTAGATCTTAAGGTATCAAATATATCGAGATATTCTGCAGTGGAAAGATGGACTAAAACGATTCGAGGTTTCGCACTCCAACTGTCGTACCTCTACTAGTATTCACATGCACACAAACTGAATTAAAACGGTATGCTAGTACCTTAGAGATCTTAATTTCAAAACTCTCCCGCGAACAATTCGTCTTTCTATATTAGAATTCAATTAGTTTGGTGGCTAGAGATATTAATTAACTTATAATCTCACAAACCATATATATATATATATATACACCACATATCGTTGACCTAGATTTAATTATGGTCATGGACTTAATTAGCCATCACGTGGTGTGCTTAATATATATTAACATATATATATATATATATATATATATATATATATATTCAATTTCTATCTATCTCATAAATAGAAACCCATAACACTCAAATGTCATATACTATATATATTACATATCTATATATGTATATACATAAATATTGTAATTTCTATTTATCATATAAATAGAAAAGATTTAAAACCTAAATATCATTAATCTAATTTGCTTAGGTGTATGACCCAATAGGATCAGACCAAGTCTATAGATTATAAGCAGTTTTTAACAAAACATTATAACCACTTAATATTATACGATTGTCAAACCGCGACATTACAACTAATACCAAAGTGAAGTACAAATGATTTCAAGACATTTCCAACACATGAATCGTGCTTTAAAAGCATCAGTTGGTGTATTCCTATCGCTGAGCGAAATTCATGACTTCCATTCTCTTGTCGCGTTACTCGATCTCGACCATGACATTCATTGTCTAGAGTTAAATTTTTACTCTATCATTTATGTTTATGTTTCTGGTAAGGCAATTGTGTTAGCCTCTTTTAATGGTCTTGTCCATCTTATTGTATTGGACTTTTTTCTCTTTTAATGGAATTTGAAATCTATAAAATTTCCGATTTGTCCGCACAAAAAAAAATCACAAATTCGCAAATTTGTCATTTTATCATTACGCCGCATAACTTAGAATTAAATAAAATACATGAAATTGTTTTTGTCGGAATCACTTAGAATTGAAAAAATACATGAAATTGGTTTTGTTGGAATATAAGCGTCAATTAAAAAATTTCAGAATTCATTCAGTATTTAAAAAAGGTATGTACCATTAAAAAGAAATAATTATAAGTTATATTCGTTTCATTTAATTTTAATCTTTTTAATTTTTCACTTATTTTTCATGTTGGTGTTATCACTTACTTCAAATTATTAATTTTTATTATGTTATTTTATTTGTTGATTGAGATTAGATCCGTGAATATTTTAAATAAAGAAAAAAATAATAATTTCAAGGATAAAAAATTATTATATTTTCTGTGAGATTTAAAATGTTGTACTATTTAAAATCTATCGGATTTTTAATTTTTAAAACCAACAATATTATTGAAAAAATCTATTTTAACTTCAAAATAATTAGAACAAAAATCGATCAAACGATTATATCCTCGGTCGTACTGGTTTGAACTTATCAAAGAACACCACTATAAAAATATAATAAATGGTGCGTCTGCCGGGAGTCGAACCGGGTCTATTGCTTGGAAGGCAATTATCCTAACCGTTGGACTACAGACGCCTTTTGACATAGTTTTCAAAAACAGAAAAGATTTGACCCAGCAGTCTCAAATCCTCTGGCACAAGTCGACTGACTGACTTGCTGCTTATGTTTGGACAAAAGCAATAAA
This sequence comes from Aurinia saxatilis, assembly GCA_900406295.1. Classification (NCBI taxonomy): domain Eukaryota; kingdom Viridiplantae; phylum Streptophyta; class Magnoliopsida; order Brassicales; family Brassicaceae; genus Aurinia; species Aurinia saxatilis. Next base: position 16,942 of record OVAP01001084.1, read on the forward strand.
GCATGTTCACCCAAGCTCAATCTTTCCTCTGCAAATTAATTCAAGGAGCTTTACCCGTAGGAGAAAACTTAGCCACAAGGGGTCTCCAAGATATAAAGTGCGCACACTGTGATGAGCTCTAAACAACTTCACATATGTTTCTACATTGCCAATTTGCACAAAGAGTTTGAGAGGAGGCACCATTCACTAACGCCTTTCAAATAACACCAGTCCAAACGACCAAACCATAAAGGAGGGATTAAGAGCGTCTAAATCCTGGAAGAGTCTGCCGCCCTCGGGCCTTGAGGCATCAACTTGCTCTTCAAAAACAGATCTTTCTCTCCAACTGAGACAGTGGAAGCAAAGGAATGGATGCTAGCTCAGCGGGTATATCAACATGTAACCGAGCAAGAACAACACATCGTCAAGGCCGAACAACCACAACGTGTAACACTGATGCCACTTGCCATGACGCCCGTCTCCTGGCCAAATTGGCATGGATCTAAAAGACAGAGAGGGAAGTACTCTGGCAACGGGTTCAAAACAAGAAGCACATGTCGCGTCTCCATTTACAGCAGAAGCATTGGCCATACAGGAAGCTCTAGAAGCAGCAATCAACAAGAACATCCGAGACATGTATTCAATCTGATGCAAAAGGACTCATTCACGATATCAACACCGACCACCCAACAAAGGAAGCCTATGCAATCATTCAAGACATTTGTAATCTCACTTGTTGGTTCTCTTCACTGTCTTTCATATTTGTACCACGATCAGCGAATGTAGAAGTGGACGAGCTCGCAAAAGAAGCACTCTACTCCACACCGTCAGTTGTAAACCTGTATTAGAGTGCTTCCTTTTAATGAAATTGTTGCCCCCAAAAAAAAAAAAAAAATCTATCCTCTGAGTTTGAAACCAAAAGAATCTAGACTTATAAGGTTACAAATTACACGCCAAATAAGCTTGTAAATTCAAATGTTGGCACTTCCCAAAAAATGAATCCGGTAACAACAAATAACTCTACCTATGCAACAACAATCTCCCAAGTCTTCAATCAAACAAATTACTTGGATTTTGGGATGTCAAAAAGGTGAAGGCAGCCCTCCAATCTTGCCTCACCGAATCTTCAACCTTCTCGCCCCCAATATAAGGCGTCCAAGACTCCTCTTCTCCCATAGTCAACGACCAAGTTACCTTGTCTGGCACATCGTCGAAATCAAAGTTCAATGGTGCCGGTGGTGGTGGTGGCGGCACTGCCTCTCTAGTTTTTCTGCAAGCTCTACCGCTTCCTTGGCCTTCACAATTCTGCAAACACAACATCCAATAAGTAACAGAAGTAAAAAAAAAAAAGGCTGTTAAAGGCTTAAACTTTAAATAACTTACGTCTTCAGATTTCTTGCTGCTGCCCTTCTTGGAAGTTCCATGCTCCAAATAGTAGAGCACCTCAGTCTTGGACCGAAACTTCCGGCCAGTGACTGGCTCATAGTAGTACTGCAAAAACACCACGTAAGAGAGTGATAAAGAAAAACAAAAGAAGTTCAACAATGATTCAAAATAATAGTAGAATTGGCTGAGGAAGCAAATTTTTTCATTACAGAATAAAGCAAAATGGCTAAACAAATGGGTGTGCAAACTAGATGAAAGTATAGTGGTCCTTTATGAACGAGGAATCATTCTTTCTTATTCCACCCAAGCATATTATAAACAAAACCATGAACAAACGAGCAGTCTGGAATCTAGTTCCCTAGAACGCTAAATCAATGGTTCCTTAGGGTAATTTTTCGAATCCATGAAACTGAAGCTGTACACATCAATTTTCAAATCCATGAAACTTAAAAACAATTTACTATCTACTATTATCTTGAATTTCAAATTCCAATATTGTTCCCGAACCCTAATAAAACCTTCATCTACAAAGGGGTGAGATCGAATTTGGTACCTTGTCAACGGAACCGGCGGTGGCACCGGAAGTTCGAGCTTTTTCTTCGACCCTCCAATCCGGAGGCAGCCAACTGTTGTCGCCGGGCGCCGGACGCTTCCGGGTTTTGGATGCAGACGGTTGTGGAGCGACGTTAACCGGCGTCGATTGATTAGGTTCGGTGTTGGGCATGGCGATACCGATTCCCCCCGGGACCGCGCGATAGTTCAAGTCACCGGAATTGGTATTACCGGGCGAGATGAATGCACCGGAGGACAGAAGTGGATCGGAATGGTCGGAATTTGACATAATATGAGAATTTTTGAAGAAGAATATGAGAATTTTGATATTCAGAAGAAGAGTGTTTTCCAGTAATGAAACGCTTTTTCTTTTTCTCAAACAGCGGATTTTATTAACTTGACAAAGTGACAAATTCATTGTATGTTTGCACTCAGATTTCTTTCCTTTTTCTTGCTTTGAAAAATTTATATCAAATAAATAACTTTTCATGGAAAAAAGAGAGGAACATATTGTTGAAGGATTTCATCATTTCAAAACATCTTTATTTTTTTATTAATATTGTTGTCCGTTAAAATCTCATTTCTCACAAATATCGAATCTAGTCTTTAATTCATATATATATATATATATATATCAGATTCTGATTCTACCGATTCGCTTCTACCTCTCGATTTTTTCATTTCCCCCATTAATACCACCTTCGGTGACGAGACCCTGAAATATCGTGCAATCCCGAGAGGTATTGGATTCAGAATCAGTATTGTAATGTCTAACGACGGAATAAATCAATCGACATCGAAGAACGTGGATCCACAACCCTCCGGATCAAAATCTCGGAAGCGTGCGGCCACCGACAACAACAATTGGCTGTCTTCGGACTGGAGAGTCGAAGAAAGGGCTCGTATGTCGGGTATTAGCGCTGGTAACGTGGATAAGGTAAAAAAAATCAATCTCACACCTTTACATATTAAATTAGGGTTTCTTAGGATTTGGGAATTATGAAGAACGATATTGGTTGTGAATATTGTGATGAATGCTTGTTGAGTCATTAGTGTATAAAGAGTATATTGCATATATGTTAGCTAAATCATTATTCACATCAAGAACTCTTGCATATATGTTAGCTAAATCATTATTCACATCAAGAAGAAGGATCATTACATATTGATTTATAGACTTAATGACATTGTCTTACGTGGTGATTTTGCAGTACTACTATGAACCAGTAACTGACCGGAAGTTTTGGTCCAAGATGGAGGTGTTGTACTATTTGGAACATGGAACTTCCAAAAAGGGAAACATCAAGAAATCAGAAGATATGAGTTATTTAAGTTTAAGCCTTTCACAACTTTTTTTTTCCAAACTTTTGATACCTATCAGGGCCGGCCCAACAAATATCAAAACATTTGGCTGCCTAAAGAAAAAGAAAAAATATATGCCCTTAATGTTATTCGAACCCTGGTTGATTTACAATCAATGATAACAGAACCATTAGACCACAATAAAGAATTTGTTCAATTTTGTTGCCCCAAATTCTTATTAAAATTTTGGCGCCTAAAGCTTGTGCTTCTTTTTTTAGCCTCGGGCCGGGCCTGCCTATTGTATCTAGTGTTTGCAAAATTTTGAAGGGCAAGAAACTAGTAAACCCAACGGAAAAGCTAAAGAGGCAGTGCCACCACCACCACCACCGGCACCGTTGAATTTTGATTCCGAGTTGGTTCACATTTTGACCGTTTATTTAGTTTGATTATTGCTTCCGCCTTACATCACAGTTTAATCGTTGATGTATTGTGTTTTTAAACTTCCTAACATTTGTTTTATAGTGTTTTCAAGTCTTTTAGTATCATTTAGAGTCTTAATAGGTGCATAACACGCTGGGGGCAAAGATTGAAACTTCATAAGTTTTGGGACAAAAAGTGAATAAATGATGAGTTTGGAGGGGATCGGTCGATCATAGGTTTATCCACTTATGCGAGCCACCTGCAGATCGATCTACACACAAAACTACAAATTTTTAAAGCACAGATCAATCGATCCACATATGATTTGTGAAGTATCTCTCCTCCTTTGTCATATGATTTATGCAGCTACTATCCACCAACAAAACATCTTCTCTTGCTTGTGTCGATGCTTCTTCAGTTGCACTAAAGAGCATATGATTTTCATCATCTTCATCGTCAAGGCTTATGTGTGCCCTCTCGTACTCCTTCGCAGGGCACTCCCTTGCAAGATGACCAACTTTGCCACTGTTGTGGCATTCCTTCGTGTTCCACACGTTTTGCCTTTGCCTTCCGTTTTAGGCTTCGTCCAAAAATCATCATATATGTGATTATTCCTCTTACAAAAGCTGCACCATTTTTGGTCGTTGCCTTGGTGTCCATCACTTTTGTTGCTCTTTGGTTTGTACCCAGATCTTCCTCTTCTTGCTCGAGCGTTAAAAGCCCTTTCCTTCATGTTTTCATCACGAGATTCCACGCTTTTCGTGTGCCTTTAGAGTTCTAATTAACTTTGTCATGGACAATGTGGTTAAATCCTTTGTTTGCTCCATCACTACGACACTACTATTGAACCTTGATGGGAGAGAGATTAGAATCTTTTGGACAATTTGATAACAGTTTTTGCTTAACCATGAACCCCTAATTAATTTCCCAAACCGATTACCTTGTCTGTGAAAACTTTAATGTTGTCTCCTTTATTCATCTTCAAGTTTCTCAATGATTGCATGATGAACAAGCGTACTTGTGCAGATCCTTAAAATTCTGATTTAAAAAACATCCTACGCTTCTCTCAAAGTAACAACCGGTGCTACGCGTGAGAAGATCTTATCCTTTACAACAGTTTGCAGAATTTGCAGTGCCATCATATCCTTTGTTGATTCTTCCTCACATTTACTGGTAAACAAATTGAAGATTAAATTTAGGAATTTGAACATAAAGATATGAGAAGAGAGTATGCATGTTAAATCCAACAATCTAATTAGACTTTTATATTGGCAGAACATTAATTGGTCTGAGATGCAATTGCATTTGTAATTCAGTTTTGATTCATTCGCATCGGATAATCTCTTTCGTGGTTATGTTCATATGTTGTACTACTGTTTTGACGAGGGAACTCTCTCAGTAGTTGAGGTTGATATTGATAGTGTCTCTTATAAAGAGGATAATGGTCAAATGGAGAACCCCTCCACACATAGAGATGTCAATGTTATTACTCTTGCCATCTAAAGACTTGCTCAAGTATTACCTTTTTTTATTTTGTGTAATTCTGGTTTTGGTTTTGTTATTTATGGACCATTTTTTTTAAATGTACACTATGCTTTCATATGCCACATGACAAAAGAAAAAAACATGTCAAGTGAACATTTAAGGAACAAGAACTATTGGTGGGAAAAAGTTGTAAAGAATGCAAAGAAGGCCATAAGGCTAGTATTAAATATGATTAGATTTTTCGGTTTATCAAGTATTTTGTTTGTTTCTCCAAATATGGATTTGAGAACGGTATATAACATTTGGTTTATATCCATTTTAAAGTTGGATCCGGACGGTTGTGGAGCAACGTTAACCGGCATCGATTGATTAGGTTCGATGTTGGGCATGGAGCTACCGATTCCTCCCGGGACCGCGCGATAGTTCAAGTCACCGGCGTTCATGTCGGACGAGTTGAAGGCGCCGGAGGACAGAAGTGGATTGGAGTGGTCAGAATTTGACATAATATGAGAATTTAAGAAGAATATGAGAATTTTGATATTGAGAAGATGAGTGTTTTCAAGTAATGAAACGCTTCCTTGTTATTCTTTTTCTCAAACATCCGATTTTGTTAAATTAATAAAGTGAAAATTCATTGTATGTTTGCACTCAGATTTATTTCTTTTTTTTGCTTTGAAAAAGTTATATAAAATAAATAATTCTAGATGGAAAAAAAAGAGAGGAACATATTGTTGAAGGGTTTCATCATTTCAAAAGTTTTTTTTGATATTTTTTTTTGTCCGTTAAAATCTCATTCCTCACAAATATCGAATCTAATCTCTAATTAGTATATATGTCAGATTCTGATTCTACCAATCCGCTTCTGCCCCCCAATTTTTTCATCTCCCCTATTAATACCACCTTCGGTGACGAGACCCTGAAATATCGCGCAATCCCGAGAGGTATTGGATTCGACATCAGTATTGCAATGTCTAACGACAAAGTAAATCAATCGACGCCGGAGAACGTGGATCCACAACCCTCTGGGTCGAAATCTCGGAAGCGTGCGGCCGCCGGCAACAACAATTGGCTGCCTCCGGACTGGAGGGTCGAAGATAGGGCTCGTATGTCGGGTATCAGCGCTGGTAACGTGGATAAGGTAAACAAATCAATCTCACACCTTTACATATTAAATTAGGGTTTCTTAGGATTTGGGAACTATGACGAACGATATTGGTTGTGCATATTGTGATGAATGCTTGTTGAGTCATGAGTGTATAGAGAGTATATTGCATATATGTTAGCTAAATCATTATTCACATCGAGGAGAAGGATCATTACATATTGATCTCTAGACTTAATGACATTGTCTTTCCTTGTGATTTTGCAGTACTACTATGAACCAGTAACTGGCCGGAAGTTTCAGTCCAAGATGGAGGTGTTGTACTATTTGGAACATGGAACTTCCAAAAAGGGCAACATCAAGAAATTAGAAGATGTGAGTTATTTAAGTTTAAGCCTTTCACAACCTTTTTTTTTCCAAACTTCTGATACTTATTGGATTTTGTGTTTGCAGAATTTTGAAGGCCAAGAAACTAGTAAACCTAACGGAAAAGCTAAAGAGGCAGTGCCACCAACACCACCACAACCACCGGCGCCGTTAAATTTTGATTCCGAGTTGGTTCACATTTTGACCGTTCATTTAGTTTGATTATTGCTTCCGCCTTACATCACAGTTTGATCATGGATGTATTGTGTTTTTTAACTTTTTAACATTTGTTTTCTAGTGTTTTCGAGTCTTTTAGTGGAGTGTATTGGTTTTGGTATTTTAATGGATTTGAAATTCTATTAGGAATCATATGTTATATATTCAATCAATGATTTCTAAATTTTTATTAGAATCCTCTCTTATTCATTCTATCATTTCAAAATACAAATTAGAATCATGTCTTATTTAATTAAAGAATTCAACATAAGAATTTCATTTTTAAGTGGATTTGAATGGATTTGAGAATGATTTTATGTTAAAAATATGAAGAATGAAATCCTAAGTAAAACTTTGTTATCTGGATGAATTTCCAAATTCTACATGGATTCTCAAATTCTATATGGATTCTCACGCCCATTAAAACACCAAAACCAATAGGTGCATAAGACGTTGGGGAAGGATTGAAATTTCATAAGTTTTGGGACAAAAAGTGAATAAATGATGAGTTTTGGAGGGGATCGGTCGATCCTAGGTTTATCCATTTATGCGAGCCACCTGCAGATCGACCTGCATACAAAACAAATTTTTAAAGCACGGATCGATCAATCCACATATGATTTTTGAAGTATCTCTCCTCCTTTGTCATATGATTTGTGCAGCTACTATCCACCAAATAAACATCTTCTTTTGCTTGTGTCGATACTTCTTTACTTGCACTAAAGAGCATATGATTTTCATCATCAGGGCTTATGTGTGCCCTCTCAGACTTAGCCTTTGCTTGCCCTCAAACAAATCATAAACTAAACTGTGAAAGATGTTTGAAAATATAAAACTCACCTTGCTTGGAGGTTTGAAATGATCTTGACCAACTTAGTACTCCACGCACTTACTTGACTAATCCAAAATTTGACCGCCTTGTACTTCTCCAAAGACCTTCTTAGCATCCAAATAAACCCACAACCTTGCTACGAAGCCGATGCCATTTTCATAGCTTGTCTCTCCTTCCGATCCCAATGCCTTAAGAAATTCTAGACTCACTTCCCATTCAATGCTAGATAAACTCACACTTGCACTAATATTTTCACTACTCTCCCCCAGACTTGAATAGCACTAATAATCTATACTTTATAGTTTGGTTGTGGCTCATCGAGATGTAGTCTCTAACCCTATACCTTCATTGTTTCTGATTTTTGTTTCTCACTTTTTAAAAAATATAGGTACCATTGTCGGAAAGGTCATTCCCTAGGCGACCCTAGTATTTTAACTTCATATGGTATGATAAGTCACTTTTTCGAAAGGGAGAGTAGAGAATGATTTCTCTTACTTGGTGAATCTGTCAAGCATGAATGGAAGAATCAAATTAAGATGACACCCTTTAGGGCAGTTTATGGGAGGGATCCACCTGGTTTAATGCGCTATGAATCAATATCTACTAATAATGTCAGTTTGGAGGAGATGTTGGTAGAAAGGGATAATGTGTTGGACAAGCTCAAGACTCATTTACACAAGGCACATCAAGCTATGAAAGCTAAGGCTGATATACATCGTCTAGAGGTGGAGTTTGTTGTGGGGGACAAGATCTTTATGAAACTTAGACCCTACAGGCAGAAGACGTTAGCCAAGAGAGCCAATGAGAAGCTAGCCCCTAGGTTCTATGGACCTTATGAGATAACAGTCAGAGTTGGACCAGTGGCCTATAAGGTAAAACTGCCAGCAGACGCCAAGATTCACCATACTTTCCATGTGTGTCTACTTAAAAAAGTCATTGGTGAGGGAGTTACAATTGTATCCTTACCACCACAATTGAGTGTTGAGGGAGTGCTTGAAGTGGAACCTGAAGCTATCTTGGGGTTTCGAAAGCATCCTACCACAGGGAAAGAAGAAGGGTTGCTCAAATGGAAGAATCTACCCGCCTATGATAGCTCTGGGAGTGGAAAGAGAAGGTGAGACGTAGATTTCCATTCTTTAACCTTGAGGACAAGGTCAATTTTAAAGGTGAGGGTATAATTGTTACATACGAAGATGTTCATCCACCCATTCTATACCAATACAAGAGGAAAGGGAAGGCCCAAGTAAGGCCCATGGGGGCTTCAGCTATTGCGTTGAAGAAAAGCAGAGAGGAACTTAAGTCAAGTTAACTCGGTACCATAGTTAAGTGTCACATGGGATAACGGTTGTTTAGGGAGTTCCACTTTATTCTCTTAGTTGTACTTATAGCAGTAAGAACTGTGAGGTGAGGGCATCTTTTGTGGGGGTGGAGAGAAGCCATTAAGGTCTCGTTCTTTGTAATTCTGCACTTTCGTTTTTTATCAATTCCAGGAACTATCTTTTATNTTGGAGAGATCAAATACTTTTGTGGGGGTGGAGAGAAGCCATTAAGGTCTCGTTCTTTGTAATTCTGCACTTTCGTTTTTTATCAATTCCAGGAACTATCTTTTATTGCAAGTTGTTANCACTTTCGTTTTTTATCAATTCCAGGAACTATCTTTTATTGCAAGTTGTTATTTACACAAGGAAACGCGTTTTTGATACTAATCGTATCAATTCCCAACATTATTCTCCACCTGATGTTTCTCACCTCTTAGAGGTGACGAAAACATGTTACTTTGAGTTTCTTGAGGCACCATCTCTCTCTAGACCGTAGAACGTGAACGAGAGTTTTTTTGCTTGGACAGGTAGATCTATTTCATGTGACCTTTCCCAGTTCCTCGCTTGAGATTACGTTGAGAACAGAAATTACAATAGTAAGCTACATTGTTTTGAGGCAAATAGATGTTATATTCTTGCAACTGGTGTGACTTCTTAGAGGATGGCCTTTTTGATCCTGACAGTGCAATTGAAACCATGTTGAAGGATGGTCCCACTCCTGCAAGAGACCTTTTAATCATCCACTACAAGAAAAACACGGCAAAACTGACGGACGAAGTGACGGACGCC
>OVAP01001085.1:0-26686 GCA_900406295.1 Aurinia saxatilis
ATATATATATATATATATATATATATAATTTGATAGTAATCCCTAGCATTTTTTAGATGAAACTAGTTTTCTAATATCTTTTAAACAATAAATTAAACATGAGCATAGAATATTACAAGATATTTCAAATAGTTCAAATCTGGAAATTGAAGAGTATGAAAAAGGAAAACTGAAGTAGAAGTAGACATGAAAAAAAAAATCCAAAGAAGAAGAAGAATAAATTTTGTTTTATAAAAAATAGATCCCAAGAAATTTCATTCACTTCTTAACCTTTAGGGCCACCGTGTTTGCAATTTATCAAAACTAAAATGTACCCAACAAAATTTTATCAAGGTAGGACAGCAAAGAGTTTTAGCATTTCACTCTATTATGTGTGGATAGTTTTAATAACATTTGTACAGAAAATGAGATAAAATCGAAAAATATGTAACAATAAAACCAATGTTCGGCAATTTTATCTATACATTCACCAGCTCTACTAGAGACCTGACGGCAAAGATAACTTAAAAATGCCCCTACACCACAAATATAAAGTTTGGCGATAAAATAAAACTCGTCAAACCTTATATTTATAGTATGGGGACATTTGTATTAACTTTAAAATAATTTCTAAACAAAATTAGAGAAATAAGATTCTGACAACCAAAAAAAAAAAAAATCCATAGACATAAGATCATTACATAAAATTAATAAATATTAACTTATCCACTAATAAATAACTTTATAAATTAATAAATTCTTAAAGTATAATAATTTATAAAATTTTTATTGTATTTGCATTCAATATTTGGATAGAATAAAGTACTGATGTTAATAATATTGATCCAGATGATTAAAAAAAATACGGATTAAGCCTTCTTCTAAATATTTACAATTTCGGGTAACCCACTCCTCAACAAGAAAAAAAAAAACTCAAAAAGAATTAACAATTTTAAGATGAGAATACTTTTCTATTATTAGAGTAAAATCTGAGGAATAAACATTTTGACTATTTGACCAAGACTTGTACCCTAATGGTTTGTTTTAGCCACAAAATCATATCGTTATATTTAAATTTTATTAGTTATTTTATTTATTTATTAATATTTTTATTTGTCATTTGCCCTCAAATAATATAGAAAAAACTAAATTTTATTTATTTATTTGGATCCAAAAAAATTAGATCATTCTTTTCCTGGTGAACTCTTAAATCCTGACCTATATGATTTTCGTATATCACTTCAATTTACTCATGTAATTCCCTCTAATTTTTCACTTTCTTGAATCTATCCAGTTTCCTCTATGTCAGTTGTGTACGTCGAGTTATCGATATATGAATCTTATTAATCTCCCTACGTGTATTTGATATTAACGATTCCATGTGCGCTACCGTGGAGAGATATGATGAAAATCAACATTGCCAAAAACATTTCATACATTTTTTTGTTGCTTCTGCTTTGGTCACTATAGCATACTAAATATTTATTGATATTTTTCAAACCGGTTTGTTAAATATACTCGAGCTAATGAAGTAGTGGACACTAGTCTATGCAATTTATGTTTAATACCCCGATTTTGCATTCGTGTTTTAAAAAAATTAGAAACTTGATTATGCAGGGTAAACTCCTCTGTCCCGATTATGTATTCATGTTTAAAAAAATTGTAGAACATGGTGAAAAATACAAAATAGTCTAGTGCTAAAAGCGAAAAAATAAACTCAAACTATCAAAATTTAAATAATCCAATTTAAAAATCAAAATGTAATAGCAAGAAATCTAAATTAAAGGTAATATATAAAATGTAATAGCAATTAAAAAAAAAACAAAGACGGCAAAAGCGGGATAAAAAAAATTTGGAAGCTAGATATTCAAATATTTTATGTACATAATTATTATTATATGTGGTTTTGTTTATCCCATTTATAATATAGATATGGAAGTCACTTTAGAGACAGCCACATATAACTTTTCATCTGTAAAGTTGGTCGTCTAGGTAGACATTTCTAAATTGCGAGTAATTCAAAACATTACAAAAAAATCCCGCAGTTAGATCATTCTGACTTTAAGAGTCCAAAATCCATGTAACCAGTAAAAAATTTAGTACTGCACAAAAAGCCTTTTTTTAGGATGGTGTATATGAACAACGAAAATATTTATATACAAATTGGAAGAGTTAACAAAATAATATTAATATTTTTCATTTTAAAAATTATGTAAACTGATTATAGTTAAGTATACAAGAAGATATATATATATATATATATATGTATATATATATATATATATTAAATTCAAAACTATTAATAAACTGAACCTATTGAAAAAGAAAAATTCCAAATCCGAGAAATTAGAGCTACATTACTAAATGATGTTTTTATACCGAGACACCCCAGTACATCAAATTTGCGCTCAACCTTTCCTGTAACTCGAAGACGAAGTAATAATCTTGTAAACAATGCACCGACCCAATTCCAATGTTGTCAATCCATTCTCTTCATCCCACAACGATGGATCACATAAACATACAAAACATATGGAACTTAAAGATAATCTAACCCAATTATATTAAATCAGTTGTGGATATTCCATATTAAAATTGGAGGAAATAAGATCATCATTCAAACTCTTTTTGTTAAACGGGAAATCCTAGACTTCGCCTATACTAATCTCCGGAACCTATGGAAAATGAGTTTTTGTTTTTATCACTAATTCCGTATCAACAATGATTAAATGGCATGGTATTTGAACCAACCTGACCCCTTTGACACCAATTAATTTAGATCTATATGTCCTAATTAAACCATTTCAAATCGAACTCGGATCGTTAAGTTCTTTTCAGACAATACTGAAGATTAAGAAAATACCTGATACTTGATATCCTAGTGATATTTGAAGAACCCCATGAAATAACAAATATAAATTAAAGATGAAAAATATAAAGTGTATTTTACTTTTTCAAGGATACACATACAGAATTCTAACTTGAAGAAAAGAACATGTGAAAACAATACGAATGTATTCACTTTATTTGAACAACTACAATTCTACAAAGATCATGCCAAGACGAGTATAATTAATCATTAGAGAAACATAGTTGCACCATACCGATAACTTGGAACTGGTTTGCTTATTTAGTCTATCATGAGAGGATTAAGCGCAGGTGAAACCTTCTGGGGGAGTGATATTGCAGACCCTAAGAATATTAGTAAGGTTCGCCTGGACCACAATTAAATTGCCAACCGTGATTTTAAGGGCATTGCATAAGCAGACAGAGGCCACAGAGGTTGAAAGCCCAGCCGCGAGAGTGCAGCATGGCCTCACAAATTGACTGTTAAGGGACAGGTTGATGCCAAGTGCGCTGACACAAGCTTGGAGGTTTCTCGGACACACCGGACCTGGACCTTGAGGTCCAGAAGCTTGGGCCGCCGTGAAGCCAAAGAAGACGAGGTTGATGGTGAGGAAGAGAGCCATATAGATATACTTGAAAGCCATGTTTTGAAAATCCTAATTAAGGTCCCTTTTTTGTGTTTGGAGAGGAGTGTTGAGTAATTAGTTTTGGAGGTGGGGTGTGTATTTATATTTTTTTGTTTACGAAGGTTTAGTTGCTTACTAATGTGATTAAAGAATTTTTTCACATTTTATTAAAGTCAACTGGAATATTATTACACATGTAGTTATAATAATTTAAGTTATAAGCATAAATATAATCTCAAGATGTAAGCTCACCAAGACGTCTACAGAGGAAGTTCGGCAACGAAGGTTTGGTCAAGGCTACAAAAACTCTTAACAAAATTATTATTTCTGCAGGAGTTATTTTTCAATATTAATATTTTTAATGAATCAAGAGCTAAAAGCTTAAAAGCAATTGAATGAGAGCAATTAAGGTGTATACCCTTTTATCTATAATTCGTTAATAATCTTACAAACCTAAGGCATCTATATATACATTTTAAAACTGACATACCTACAAAATATGAAAGGAAAAATTTCTTATACAAACAAGATACACGGTACGTGTTGGCAATTCCAATCTGTGTTCAGACATCAGAAGTAAACAAAGCTTTCACTTGCTTTGTGTGGGCTTAGGTATACAGATTGTTATTGTTTCATACATAGCTTCAAGACCAAGAGCCTCTCCTTCAAACATCTCAGGTCCAATAAGTCTAAATCAATTATAAAAAAACCACATTGAAAGTATGATTGTATATATATAAGTTACAATAGTACTAAAACCGTCAAAGTTTAATTTGTTACATTTTGGTTTTAACAAATAAGGATCCAGCATTGGTATGATAATCCTCTCATGACAAAACTTCCACCCATTGCTCAAGACTGGTCTTTGAGGGTTTTTAAGTCACTTAGAATAAAAATATTACGTTAATTCACATATCTGCCGTAGATATTTAAGATTAGTGTAAATTTTGGTATGCAAATTTTTTTGTTTTAATAAAACATAAGAACTTTCGATTCGAAAGTAAGGTGGTATTCATAATTGAAGTTGACCAGATTAATATTAACAACACTTGACCACTAGTTGAGATAAAGAGAAATTCTTTGAAAGACGACACTTCGAAGTGTTAGTTCCATTTCCTAAAAATACCACGAAAAATTTATGTCTTTTAAAAATACCACAAACACTAAAAATGATTTTCAAGAGTTTATAATTTAAATTTTTGGGTTTAGGTTAACTATTTTAGATTTTAAGTTTACTTTTGAGGGGGTTTAATTTTGAATGTATAAAGTGTAATTTAAATGTTGTGGTGTTTTTGGAAAATTAAAAATTTTAATTGTATTTTGGAAAATAATTTCTTATGGTATTTTTGGAACTAACACTTCAAAATATGGTATTTTTAGAAATTTCCTAAAAAAAAAATATGGTTTTTGAATTAAACTTCATGGTAGACGACACCATATCAGTTTTGGTTTAAAATTAGTTGTTACATGCATTTTTTTCCCCCGCGGCATAAAAAGGATGATTTTAAAAGGAAGAATTCAATCATTCTTTCTATCTCTAGTTCCACCTTTTCAGTTAAGGATCCCCATGATTTGCACTTTTTTTCTCTCCTCTCATAAAAACATCTTATCAACATTTCCCTAATGTTACTCAGCAGTGGGATTACTGGATACTTTCTAGGTGAGATCAGTGTCGCATTTATCGTTTCAGCGAGGTTGGAGGTATCAATATTGAACATATATCCAGGAAAATGACATCGAGTCCATTTTTTTCCATCAGCGTCTTCTAGATATTTACCAAGCAGCGGATTAATGTTTAATGTGTGCTTGAACTTCTTGTCAAAATTAGCAACCTTGTACGCTTTTGAAGCCCTTGAAACGAAAGCCTGCCAAATTTTGGAAATATGTTACCACATTATTCAACAAGTGATGGGTGCAGATTCCTTGCTTGGCCCGTGGATATAATTTACCAAGTAATTTAACAATGGATGAATGTCTGTCTGACAGAAAAGTAAGGCCTTCCTCGTCTTCCACAACAATCTTTACTTGAGTAAAAAACAACTCCCAAGAGTGGTCCTTCTTTGAATCAACAACTCCAAGTGCAATATGATACATATTAGAGTTGCAATCTTGAGTTGTGGCAATGAGTTAAACTCCGTTGTATTTTCCTTTGATAATGTTTCATCCACCATAATCACCTTTCGCATGACCTTGTAGAACCCTCTTGTAGACTGGCCAAAGGAAATAAATAGATATTTGGATCTATCATTCTCACCAGACTCATAATTAGCATGTGTACCTGGAATAGCTGCTTTCAGCACGTGCAAAATATCTTGGTATTTTGCTGAAACTTTTCTCTTGTATACCCCTAACCAAGCTAGTAGCACATTTACGCGATGTTCATACTTTTGAATAAGATAACTCTGCTCCATGATCTGTACGCATAATATTAATAATATCGTTTGGTTTCGGCCCTTCCTTCACACCCTCATATTTCTTCCTAACAAGATGTCCAATTGTTATTGTTGAAGCAACCCTATAGGTCTTTTCTTTTCTCAAAAGATCACATGTATGCTTATCAATATACTTTTGATGGTAAAATATGTAGACCCAGCCAAACGCTCTGCGTGAATTATCCAGTTGCATAAATTATCTTTATATCGTATAATCCAAAACTTTGTGCAGAACTTTACAACTGTGTAATCAAAGTTATACGCCATGACACACTTCTCCAAAGCTCTTTGCAAATCGCCCTTGCTACTGAATTCTTGTTCCACCTTGAAACCGTCCACTGCCCGATGACTTTCCTTCTCATTCCTCACAACAAATGCAGCCGTACAGTTAAAATCACCACCAACGTCATCACCATGGACATTATCGTGATCCTCATACCGATTTTGCTCTTCTTTTTTATTCCCTTCACTTAATTCTTCTGGTTCCATGTTCAGATCAATGGTGACTCTCGTTTTGAATGTCACATACAACCAAGCCATAGGCTCCTTTCGTAAATAGCTAATCAAATTTCTTACTTGTCGATCATTACTGACAATAATAGGAGGAAACACTGAATTACTAATCAATCTAGTAGGTAGATAACTCAATTCCACATCTACCAAATTTGGTGATATGTTGTAGTCTTCCAGCATCATTGTTTTCAAATCTTCACAAGTAGAGGTGGTTTCTAAGGTGATCAACCTTCCACTTTTTTTGTCATCAGTGATAAACCTCCACCTGTTCTTGCCAGACGATCTCCAAGAGCAGCGTATTACATAGATCTGCAGCGAATTCATATTATTATATGTTAGAACCGTAGAATTTTCGCAGAGAAGAAATATGTTACAACCTTAGAATTTTCAAAGAGATGTATTACCTAAAGACAGTTTCTAAATTGTGAAAAAGATATTTCTAAATTTTCTTTATAGAATACGTATTCTAAATGTATTTTTTAAACAGAAACCTCTAACCCATTTAGAGTGTCTATATGCTTCAATTTCTCCAACATTTGTGAGCCCCCTAATCCGACACGGTAGATTACCTATTCTAAAATACAGATTTTGCAGAATACATATTCTAAATACGATGATTCGAAGAATACAAGTTCTAAACATGTTCTAAAATGTTAGTATTAGGCAACAGAACACAAGACGTATTCTGAAATTTTGAACTACACAGAATACGTATTTTAATACTTTTCAAGCATTCTACTAAGATTATGTACTCTGGAAAAAAAACCATAATGAATTGTCTTCTTCTTCTTCCATATACCGTAAAATACAAAACCAGAGAAGTAAAACGTTCAATCGATGATGGCTAAATATAGATAACATTCAATAAATGAAGAATAAGTATCGGAATCATTCAATCAATGATGTCTATGTATCAGAATCATTCAATAGACGACATCCGATCAAAGATTTGGTGAAAAATCGGCGATTGATCTATATATGGTTTAGGGAAAACCATCGGTGGTTTATTAAGAAATATTATCAGATCTGAATTTTTTAATTATTAATGAGGCTAATGTGGTCATTGTATATATGATATATCATTGCTTTTACGGGTTATTGACCATGATATCCATTGTTTTATAGAGTTTTTATGTGTTTTTTGAGTTTTTATTAGTATTTACAGGTTATAAAACAAGTTTGGTGAGTATAGAGCTTCTAGAGTGTTTTGGAACAAAAGGAAAAAAATAGAATGAAGAAATTCGCCAAGAAATGGAAAAAAAAGGAAAATCTGGCAGGGGTGTCGTTCGACACCAACTTATTTTCCTATTTTGCTAGAAGAAATGGAAAATTGAAGAATTGCCCCATAAGTTAAGGAAAGTTTTCAGAATACCTAAAACGTGTTTTGACTGTATCAATACATATTTTTAGGTTAAGTTTTTAGACATCTTATGTTCTATTAAGAGTTAAGAAATAGAGTTGTTCCAGAGCTTTAGGCAGAAGAGTCTACTCATAGAGAAGATTTCTAATCCGTGTTTATTTATTTTATTCAATGTATTTTTTCATGCATTTTTCTTTCATCATGTTGATGGTTTCAATTAATATGTGTGAGTAGATTATTTGTTAGAATTAGGGTTATTCTAGGATTTAAGATGAATTAATCGTTCGACTTACTTGTTAGGAAAATCATCTAGTTCTTCATCTAAAATTGTGTTTATTGCTACTTCTAGATTGACCACCTTGAATCTAGATCGCAGGTTAATTACTTGATGTGAAAGCATAATTACTTTTCTAGAAATATTTTATATGAGCAAAATTCATATTTGCAAAGAAATTTGGTTTAGGAATTTTGTGAACATATTGAACCTATAATTAATGCTTGTTTTCATTGATTAAAATTGCAATGAAATTTGGAATTCTAGAATTTAGACATAGATAGTCTTCGCAACGGTAGTTGGTTGATTTTACAAAAGTGTTTCAAATTCTATAACGGTTTTAAATAAATTCCTAACAGTTTTCTGTCTTCAGTTCGGATTTACCCAAAGGATTTTCTCAAAGCCTAGCTTTTGTTTTATTGGATTTAAATCAGTTTTCAACCTATTTTCATAAGTGTTTTCGTTAGTCAATTTAATTAATTTACTTAGTTTGATTTGAATCTCATATTTATAGTGCAACTTTAAGTCTTTGTGGATTCGATCCCTAAATACTACAACGTATTAGATGTGCTCTTGCAGTTAGGTTTAGGTTAAACTCTGAGCATATCAATATACCACTTAAAAAATACTTATTTCTAATCAACTAGTGAAAAACCCCTTTTATGAAATTTTCTCTTTTCTTATTGTGTTTTTGAAGTTTTTTTTCCGCTAAATGGTAATGTATTAAGCCATAAGGAACCAAGTACAAGAGGACCCATTATAAAGATGGAGTTATAAACTGGTAAAAACTAGGAGAAAATAAAAGGATACAACGCTTAAACATAAGATTAAGGTTGGAAGGGAAAAACACGATGAGACACTCGCCTCTTATATTCACCAACGTCATATGATTGGAGGCAGAGCTCGTTAACCATGCTCTTGGCTACCCTGAAAGCCACATGATTGCATCCAAGAACTTCAGACCCTAAATCCCACTCTACTTGCCTAATTTTCCATCTAAACTTGTTATATTGAAACTTTTGTAACATGTAAACGCCGGCGATGATATGAAAACACCCCATAAACTGAGCCGGCTGGGATACACGATCACACTAGAGACTAAGCCCTATGAAAGGAGAGCATACCAAGAGCAGTGACACGCCGGCTTTTTATAACAATAAGCTGATCTTTGAACCTAATTAAACCTCAAGTATCCAGACGTATTGAAACCTCTATAAAATCTACCAATTTACTATAGCAAGCGAGGAACCAAGGACGAGAACCCAGAAACATAAGACGATTCACACACAAAAGTTTGAATTTCCTTGAATCTCAACACCATCACCATCAAAACGGTAGAACTACGGAAAAAGACCTAACGGATACAACAACATAAGAAAAGAGAAACTAACAGGAAAGCCAAGGTTGGACCGGTACCGAAGCTACAGGAGCCTCCGGCCACCAGGCCGGGACACACAATGATGGTCTTCTTTTGACTCTCTAGGAGGTGGTTAGGACACGAGTACAATCAGTAAAATTCTCTACCATTGTGTTTTTGAAGTTAAATGTTACATTACGGTAAAATCAGTTGATTTTCAGTATCTCCTAAAAGTACGTGGTTATTTCACTGTTATAGTGAATTATAAAGAAACCATTTTCAGCCATTGAAGAAACCATTTTTCAGCCATTTTGCAATCTATCCTAACTAAAGTGTACCCAACAAAAGTTTATCAATTTAGGACGGCAAGAGTATTAAGATTTTACTCTACCATGTGTGTACGATTTTAATAACATTTGTATAGCAAAAATAAAATGGAAAAATATGCTACAATAGAACCCATAATCGCCTATCTATATATTCACGAGCTCAATTAAAAATGTCCCCAGACTACAAATATATGGTTTGGAGATAAAATTAAACTCGCATCCATAAAAGTCAAATTTCACAACCCATAAATTATTAGGTAATTTTCAAAAATATCACGTTAGATCCAAAAAGCACTAAATACCACTAAAATCTTTATTTTCTAAACATACCACAAAATTGTAATTAAACTTTTTTAAAAAATTAAAAAAAACCTTTAAATTTTTAAAACCAAATCTTAAAATCTCAAAACTAAACCCTAAATTCTAAAAATTAAATCTTAAATATAAAATAGCTAACCCAAATCCAAAAAAATAAAGTTATAAACCCATGAAAATCCTTTTTAGTATTTGTGTTATTTTAGAAAAACATAAATTTTTAGTGATATTTTTGGAAAATAAAATTTAAGGTAATATTTTGGAACTAACACTTTCAACCCGTGGTATTTGAAGGAATTTCTCCTTCTTTGTTAGTAAAACTGACATATCGGAAACTATGGTTGTAGTCTGGCCTTATATGAATTCCAAGTCTTAAGTGTATATTTACCCAAAAATTTATGGTTGCATATTTAGAAGAAAAAAGTTTGATAGAATTATGTATAAGAAAAAAATGAGAAATTTTAAGAAATGCCCTTTTCAATATGCCCCCATTCAAAAATACTTCCATTTATCTTTCAAAAATATCATTTTTGGATTTAGGGTTGATTTAAAGTTTAATTTAGTGCTTAAATCTTGTAAGATTAGGGTTTAGTGTTTTACAAACTATTTGGGTATATGTTTGAGGTATTAGGGTTTATATTTTAGGAGTTTTGAATTTATTAAAGATTAAAACCTTTTTAAGGGTTTAGAATTTTAGGGTTTAGGATTCTAACCCTAAACCCTAGATTCTAAACCCTACAACCCTACAAAACATTATAGAATATTTAAAAATAGTAGAAATGATAATTTATATTAAATTTAGAATGAAACTAATATATTTTTTTTAAATAGCCAAAAGAGGGGTATTTGTAAAAATGGTAGAGTAAAAGGTGACTTTTTTGAAATTCTCCCATGAAATTAATTCTCAGTTTTTATATTGCACTCATAATGTAATGGTTAGCGTGTAAATATATGTACAACCAAAGATGAAAATATGGTGGAGTTATATGTATTCTTCCAGATCATTTACTATGAAAGCTGGTACAAAATTTTCGATCCATGGAACTAAAATTATTTACAAATATGTTTTTTAATTAATGTTAAGAGCTTAATTATTCCTCTATCATGCTTATTCTACTAATTTGCATTTTCTTCCACTCTGATTCCACAGCTTTTTTCTATGTTAATCATTTATTTGCTTGTATTTTCTTAGGGAGAATCTAAGAAATGCCCCTTTTAAGGTACACATTTTTTAAAATACCCCTTTTGGTTATTTTTGAAAATATATTAATTTTAATCTAAATTCAATCTAAATTATCATTTTTAATATTTTTAAATATTTTATAATGTTTTGTAGGGTTGTAGGGTTTAGAATCTAGGGTTTAGGGTTAAAACTCTAAACCCTAAATTTCTAAATCCTAAAAAAGTTTTTAATCCTTAATAAATCCAAAACTCCTAAAATATAAATCCTAATACCTGAAACATAACCCAAATAGTTTGTAAAACACTAAACTCTAACCCTACAAGATTTAAGCCATAAATTAAACATTAAATCAACCCTAAATCCAAAAAATGTATTTTTGAAAGATAAATGGGAGTATTTTTGAAAGGGAGCAAATCGAAAGGGGGCATTTCTTAAAATTTCTCTAATTTCATTCCTATAGTTCTGTTGCAAAATAGACTTTAATTATATTTACTGGAATAAACTGATTACTTTTATATATGCTAACAAAAATATTGTTTTCTTTAGAGAACTGACTAATTTGGCCAATTTTTACTCCACAAAAATGGTAAAAGTATAGTGGAAGGGTTAATTTCACCAACATTTTTTGCTTCTAAATGTACAGCATTCAGTATTCCGATAGAATAAAGTATTGATATTTAACCTTCTAAATTTTTACAATTTTGATTGAAAAATGTAGAAACATAATTTAACCCACTCCACATCAAGATTTTTTTTTCTTTTCAAAAGAATGAAGAATTTTAAGACAATTAACAAAATCACTCCAGTAGTTTTTTGACTGTACAAGACCAATCAAATGTCATATTTAGCCAAAAAATGACATCGTCATATTTAACCCTTTTATATCAACTTTTTGACACTTGGTATTAAGTACTAACGTACTACATGTTCAAGTAGATCTCGAACTTGAGATCGTCTAATGAATGTGTTAACAATATGGAAAAGTCATGAAAAATGTAATTAAATGGAACCAAGAGAGTAAGAAAAAATTCAAAGGCCCTAGACAGAAGAATTGAGGGTCAAGATAACGTGGAGTGAAAGTCCATCTCAAAGCCTAACATAATTAAAGAACTTTTGCAATGGGACGAGTGACACATATGACATAACCAACGTAGTCTTAGAGTCCCTATAAATACCCACAACCCACTACACTTCTTACCAGTATCCGTACAACATTCCTCTATTCAAGACATCCTTTTTGCAAAATATGGATCCAAAATGTTCGGAAACAATCTTAACTCTCTTCCTTGCACTCGCAGTCCTCCTTGGCCACACCGAAGCCAATAGACAACCATGTCTCAACCCACCTCCACCATTACCCCCAAGAACTCCACCAGCTATTTCTCCGCCAAAAACTCCACCAGCTTCTCCTCCGCGTGCACCATCATTATTTCCACCAGTTTCACCTCTCATGTCTCCGCCAAGGAGTCCACCATTGCCTTCTCCCCGTGCGCAACTACTGCCTCCATCGATGACTACACCCACCACTCCTCCACGGACACCACCAGTTCGTCCTCCAATAACTCCACCAACCGCTCCTCCGTGGACATCACCGGTTTCTCTTCCAAGAGCTCCACCAATGGCCCCTCCACGTGCACCCCCGGTATCTCCTCCAATAAATTCACCAACCACTCCTCATCGTGCACCGCCAATGTCTCCACCATCAACCTTTACACCAGGAATCCCACCAATATCTCCTCCTCGTAGACCACCGGAGTCTCCTCTGGCAACTCCACCAACAATCCCTCCGCGTGCACCACTAGTATCTCCTCCACAAATTACACCAAGTGCTTCTCCACGAACACCACCCGTCTCTCCTCAAAGAACTCCACCAGTGCCCCCTTCGCTTGCACCACCAGTATTTCCTCCAAGAAATTCACCAACCACTCCTCCGCGTGCGCCATCAGTGTCTCCATCAAACGCTTTTCCACGGATACCATCGGCCTCTCCACCAATAACTTCACCAATGTCTCCCCCGCGTACACCATCAGTGTCTCCCCCAAAAACTCCACCAACCATTCCTCCGCTTGCACCACCAGTATCTGGTCCAAGAAGTTCACCAGTGGAGGAACCAAGAAGTTCACCAGTACCTTTGACGGCTCCTTCGCAAACACCACCCACTACTTTAAGGACACCACCCCCACATACACCACCAGTGTTTTCACCAACCGGTTCTCCGTATACACCACCAATATCTCCACCAAAAAGTTCACCATTTGCTCCTCCACAAATACCACCTGTTTATCCACCAACCTCTCCTCCGCAAACACCACCAGTTCCTCCACCAAGAAACCCTCCAACCCCCTCTCCGCAAACAACACAAATTCCTCCTCCAGGAAGTCCACCAGGAACACCACCAAATTCCCCTCCACAGACACCACCACCACCCTCACCAAGGATGTCTCCACCACCACAACCACCTATCCCACGTGGCACATGCCCTAGGAATATCCTCCAACTACGTATATGTGGAAATATCCTAAATATTATCAATATCAGTATAGGAATTGGAGGGGTGCAGCCATGTTGTTCCTCCATCAGTGAACTATCAGATATTAATGCAGCTACTTGTCTCTGTGAGTCAATGAGAGCATCACGTTTCAGTCTCTCTCTTAATATCATCACCCTTATTAAGGCTTGTGGTCGCAAGATTCCCCCAGGCTTTATTTGTCCATGAGCACATCCTTTTCCCCACATTATACAAATTAAATACACTATTGTAACTCTAATGATAAGAGCTTCGTAACTTTGTAATTTTTCTACTAATGAAATAAAAACATTAATAAAGTTTGTACTAAATTTTCCAAATTTGTTTTGTTTATCTTTACCTCACTAAAATTTTGGAGTTTGTAGATATTCCCGCGGAAATTAAAAGATCAAACTTGATATACATACGTAAAATCAGATCTCAAACAAAATGATGGTATAGTCTAACGTTCTTCTTTCCTGATCTCCACTTCAATAAGCTTTCATAGCTATTCCACACAAAGAACATGAATCTGCAATCTGTAGAGAACAAAGGACCATCAGTAATTAAAACAACAAACTTAATTATTATTTTTTATCTTAAAACATAATTTATAAATATTTATAAATTAAAAATGAAATTTTGTATATAATATTTTCAAAATGTATAAAAGGGGTATACACTTTAAGAAAACACGCAAGAACTGGCCTGCTACATATATATATATGTGTGTGTGTGTGTGTGTGACGAAAATGACAATTTCTTACATATATCCGATTCATTTTTCCTGTCGGATACAGAGTGGCGGAAAGTTAATCCCGTCGAAAATCTGTCCGGTGCTATTGAAGGATATATGACGGAATATACTTAATAATGCATATATTTCATATTAGGTGTTGTGTACATGAGTAGTTGGACGCCTTGTGGTTGGCACAGAAGAAAGTCCTCATGGTTTCATTTTTGTTGAAGCTCCTTAGTACAGTGAAATATGTACATTTGGATGTTTGGCATACACGCATAATTGGAAACGACGTACTCATTGAATAAATTTACGACGTACTCATTGAATAAATTTGCTTGTAGAATCGAAAGATGTGTGTATCTCATGATGTTATTTTTATTGGGGGAACACTTTTATTTTATGGAGCGCATAGACTTGCATGGCAAGGATGATGTCCAACCAAACACATAAAGATTGATCGTCTTTTTTTATGAGATTAAATTAAGCGAATGGTTATTAGGACTAAGTGTGTTTCTACGACGAAACAAATTTGACCAAGGTTCTTATTGGTAAACAACATTACGCCACCCAAGTTTTCTTTTATTCAAACATAACTGATAAAAAAAAAACATAACAAAAAAAAACTAAAAAACATAGTTGCACCATGAACCAATATTATGGAACGTTAGGGCTTATTTAAGTGATCTTAACAGATAATATTATGCATGTTGTATACTTAACAGTTGCAGGTGACACAACCAGGTTGTAGTAGCTGCCGAGGATGAGAACCTTATTCAGATTCACATAAACCAAAAGTGAGTTGAGGAGACTGAGTCTAGCGGCAGCGCAAAGACACACAGACGCCTGTGGAACACCAATTCCAGCTAATAGATTGCAACACTGGGCAGCATTTTGGGAGTTGATGAGGACACTGATGCTTAATATGTTGATGCATGCCCTGAGTTGGAAGTCGGTTAGAGGTCACCGCGCAGGTTGGGTCATGGGAGGTGTGGCCATTGGAAGCTGAGCCATGGGAGGTTGGGCCGACGTGAAGCCCAAGAGGACGAGGTTGAACGTGAGGTAGAGAGACATGATTTTTGTCATATTCTTTGAAGTCATAATGTTAAAATGCTAAATTAAATTTTGATGGTTGTAGTTGGAGGGATAAGTAGTGTGAGTGCTTTGGATTGGAGGTGAGGGGTTGTCTTTATAATGCTTAATCACAGAACTGATGGATAAAATAAAATTATTCGAATTAAAAGTACAATTTGTATGATTAATAAAATACGTAGCCACAGTTTGCAGCTTATGGTACCTCTACATGTAGCCCGACTTGCAGCTTCAGTCATTCGAGAGGAAAGGTTTGGCAAGTAAATTAAATGACACGAACGAACATTTGGTCAATGCCCAAACCCCTATAATTAATAAAGTTGACACATCTCTTTTTTTTTTTAACGCTGGATGTAATTTCGTTCATGAATAAGATTTTGTACAGAGGAAGTTTAAAACCAAAACACAAAAAGCAATGACAGCGAAAAGAAAAGGGGTATCCCACTAGGGAACCAAAGGAGCTAGGAGAAGAACCAGACTACGGACCTGACCTAGTGAACCACGTGAGGGGAACCGTGGCTTAACAGTAACAACATGAAACATAGACACATGACCGTCTAAATTTCAGTAATGGGCTACATTCAAAATGAGTTGTTGCAGCCATTGTGGACCATCTTGCGCAATGTATGATTGATACCTATGATATGTTGTAACACTAGCAATTTTTAAGGCCATTCCATTAGCTTGTGTGTCGACCGTCTGGAGGTGCCAATGAGCAACATTTAGCAACTTCCCCTGTATGTTGGATATCAAGTGTGAAAAACGAGGGAAATTCACCGGGTGATTGACCGCTTCATCGTGAATACTTCGAAAATGATGCTTGTGTACCGTATGTAACTCAAACATACCATTGCCCATTCAAGACTTCTAAGTTCAACTTCCAGTTGAGTTGATACATTGGAGAAAATCCGACGACTGTGGTTATATATATACATCTCATATCACATTAATATTCCGAACCTGATTACTATAGGGTTAATATTCTGGAAAACACCTCTAATTCTTCTTCATAAATTGTGATTAATGCTAGTTCATTGATTTGCTACTTTGAATTAGATCTTAGATTAATTATTAGATGCGAGAGTATAAGTAAGTAGTGGAATTAAATCCTAGAAAAGCAAATTTTCTATTTGCAACGAGATTTGGTTTAGAAAACTTGTGAACCAATGAATAGGATCTTATTGCTAGTCTAATTCTATAGGATTCACAAAGAAATTTGGTTTACTAGGAATTAAAGTAAGATAGTAAGATAGTAACTGCAACGAGAGTTGGTTTGATTTACAATTTATTCATGTTCTAGAACTTTAGTTTGGTGATTAATTTTACGACACGTCGATTGACACTCAGATGATTTATGCTATAGTTTGGATTCTTCCTAAGAAATTTCCAAGACCTGACATTTGTTTTAATTAATTGAAAACCCCTTGATTACTTGCTATTTACTGTTTTAAATTAGTTACTTGAATTATTATTGTCTTAGCTTGATTTAAAATCCCAAAATTAGTTGTGTGATTACTTAGTTTTCGTGAATTCAATCCCTAAATATTACAACACATGTGCTGTGCATTGGTAGTTAAATACTAGAGTTAAAACATGTGTATCACTCTTCCGCCTCTTCTCAGGGATGACCCTTTATTCGAATCAAAACTGTGATTAAAAAAAAAAAAAGTTAAGAAATCAATATGATCATCCTTATCCCCGAAAATAATAAAATAATTAGACTTTACAACTAAGTCTCTTAACTTTGTTTTAGGAGAAAAAAAAGTCTCTTAACTTTGTGAGACTCACGTAATAATTAATTATTTTTTATTTCTATTATTATTATTCTTGATGAAATCTTCTAAAGTTCATAAAATAAAATACTTAGCCACGGCCATTCCAGACGAAAGGTTTGGCAAGTAAATTTAATAGCTTAACAGTTGGTCAATGCCCAAAACTCAATGATGAA
Organism: Aurinia saxatilis; assembly: GCA_900406295.1. Taxonomy (NCBI): domain Eukaryota; kingdom Viridiplantae; phylum Streptophyta; class Magnoliopsida; order Brassicales; family Brassicaceae; genus Aurinia; species Aurinia saxatilis. The sequence continues at coordinate 17,501 of OVAP01001085.1, forward strand.
GTTGACATTAATATACCCAACCTGGGGTTAATATTTTGTTTTTCTTCCTTAAGCGTAAACAACAGGGTAAACTAATTTGTTATATATATTTTTGTTTGCTAATATATAACAGCTTAACATTTTCATTTACTTGGTAAAAAAAATCATTTTCTTCACTTAAATAATTTTAATTTTTCTTATGTAGCAAAAGGTTTCAAAAATTTTATTGGGGTCTAAATTTTTTTAGTTGGATTGTAGCCCATTTTTGTATAAATTTAAAAAGAAAATATACAAAACAGTTATATGAATTAATACCGTATTGATAATGAAGAAATATATATATATATATATATATATATATATGTCACAGTTCTAGATAATTATTTACGCTAAGAGTATCTCCACTGTATTTCTCTATTTTGGATTCCAAAATAGAATAACTGTAACATGTGGTTGAATTTTACTCTCATGTATCACTCTAATTTTAACTCAAAAAAAATATTTTAAGTATATTCTTTCTTACTGTTTTATTGATAATTACTAATAGCACATTTGGTCAATAATATTAATGAATGGACCAATTCATTTTCTTATATATAAAAAAATTATTATTACTATGATATTTAAATTTAATATTTATTATGTAATCGTTTAATATTATGTTTTTGAAACTTTATATTACCTTGCTGAGGTTTTTGGTTTACATTAGTTTTGTAATTAATTATAAAATCACAATTGTTTGTAAACCAACGAAGAACATTGATTTAACCAATTTAATTATGTAATGTTGATCATAAATCATAAAAAATATACATACGGAGAAAGATACGAATCTAAAATTGTAATAGTATAATAGTGTGAGAAAATTGTATAATAGGAATGTTGAATATTATTAAGAGTATGCACAAATGTATTTATACAGAGTAGAGGTCATTAGGGATTAGCTAATTACATAAAACCCCTTAAACTATACCTAATATTATATCTCTACACCCTCCCTCAAGATGGAGGGAGTTCAACCACTCCAATCTTGCAACAAGAGAGATGAAAAGGACTCCTCGGTAATGGCTAGGTTAAGGAATCGGCTAATTGATCTTTCGTGAAGATATGGGAAACACGGAGAGCTCCGGATTGTATCTGTTGGCGGATGAAGTGAGAATCCAAAGCGATATGCTTCATACGAGACTGAAAGATAGGATTGGCACTAAGATACGTTGCGCCAACATTATCGCAGTAAATAACTGGAGCCGTAGGAAGAGTAATACGGAGCTCGGTCAGGAGGTTGCAGACCCAAATGACTTCCGAGGCAGCATTAGCAATAGCTCGATACTCAGCTTCTGTTGAAGATCGAGCGACACCTTTTTGTTTCTTCGAAGACCATGAGATAGGATGTTGACCAAGATAAACAACATAAGCATTTGTAGACACATAATCATCAGAATAACTGCCCAATCCGCATCAGAGAATGCATGACTTGTAAGAGGATTATTGTAGCGCAGAAGAATACCATGAGTAGAGGTCCCGATAAGATAACGCAGGACTCACTTGATGGCTTGCCAGTGGTCTGTTGTTGGACGATGCATAAACTGTGATAGGCGATTCACTGCAAAGGATATGTCTGGGCGAGTCAAGGCAAGATACTGCAAACTGCCGACTACCATCATGTATTCTGAAGCATCTGTAAGGGCAGTACCACCATGGAGCGTTAGGTTTGGAGAAGACTGAATCGGTGTCGAAACAGCTTTAGCATCGAGCATATTGGTTTTAGCCAAGAGATCCAAAATATATTTTTGTTGCATAAGATGAAGACCCAGTTGCGTTCTCGCCACCTTAATGCCTAGGAAGTAACTCACATCAGCGAGATCTTTAATAGAGAATTTTGCAGCCAGTGCAGAGATCATTGAAACAACAGCTTCAGGATTGTTTCCAGTGAGAATAATGTCATCAACGTATACAAGTACATAGATCAGAGTGGACTGACTCTCGTAGACAAACAAAGACGCATCAGCAAGACTATTTTGAAAACCTGAGCCAAGAAGAAAACCTTTGAATTCCAAGTACCAAGCCCGAGGGGCTTGTTTGAGGCCATAAATAGCTTTATTGAGTCGAAAAATGTGATCTGATCTATCCTTATCAATGAAGCCTGGTGGCTGATTCATATAAACTTCTTCAGTTAAGCGACCTTGAAGGAAAGCATTATTAACATCTAGTTGCCGAAGTGGCCATGAATTGCTGGCAGCTTGACCGAAAACAAGACGAATCGTAGTGGCTTTGATAACCGGACTAAAAGTTTCAGAATAATCCAACCCATATTTCTGATTTTAACATTTGGCGACGAGCCGTGCTTTGTATTTGTCAAGAGCACCAGTAGGAAGAAGCTTGGTCTTGGAGACCCATCGACAACCAACAAGATTTGAAACGGATGACGAGGAACTAAATCCCATGTGCAATGGCGAATTTGAGAATCAAATTCTTGGGACATGGCCGGTCTCTAATTTGGATCACGAAGAGCTTGTTGATATGTGGAGGGCTCTGGTTGAATGCGTGAATGAAGTGCGGTGTGGAGGTTGTATTTCCGAGTGGGTTTAGTGAGATTAGTCTTGATTCGAGTTTGCATCGTATGAGTATTAAGGGTGGTTGAGGGAAGAGGAGGTGCAGGTGCGGGTTGTGGAGGTGAAGAATTAGGTGATCAGGTTAGTGTTTGTGACGTGGTTGGTGGAAAACGAGGAGGAGGAGCCGGCGATTGGGAATCAGGGACCGTCGGGTGTAGAACATAGGAGATGGGATGTATCGACGATGAAACCAAATTTGTAGATTGACTAGTAGAGAGGATTGAGCCAGTGGGCCTTTGGGAGGTGGGTTGGATAACAGTTGTTAAAACTAGTTGGGTGGATGGGCCAGTGGGCCTGTTAGAGGTGACATGTGTTTGTGTAGAGTGAGGATTGGGTTGGGGTTGGGCATGCAATGGCCTTTGGGGAAGAGAGACAGAAGGGATAGGAGAATTGTGCACCTACGATGTGGTCGGGATGTGTAATGGATCGGGTCGAGATGGTGACGGAGGTGGAGACGATAACGACGAGTGACTGGGCGGTTGGGACGACGCCGACGAAGATGTGGGACGATGAAGGACCGAGTTTAGAGGCACAATGGTGGGTGGTGTGAATTGTAGAGGAGATGGCGGTGGTGAGATGTCGTCGAGAGCAACTTGGGGAGATGGCTTAGTTTGAAACGGGTAATTGGCTTCATCAAAAGTGACGTGACGGGATGTGTAGAGTCGACCACTAGCAACATCGAGACAATAGTAAGCATTTTGGGTGAGAGAGTACCAAAAAACACAAACACTCTTTGGAGCGAGTATCAAGCTTGTGATTTGCATATGGTCAAAGCCAAGGGTAGCAGGCACAACTGAAGACACGGAGCTTTGCATAATTAGGAGCTATGCTAGAGAGACAATGAAATGGACTCTTATTGTCTAACACTGGTGTCGGCAGGCGATTTATAAGATTGACAACTGCGGCAAAGGAAAACGGCCGGTAAGTACTTAGGACAGAGGCGGTGGATAGCAATGTGAGTCCAGTCTCGACTATATGACGGTGTTTTTTCTCAGAAATGCCGTTGTGCTCCGGAGTATGTGGAGGAGATGTAAGGTGAGATATGCCATGATGAGCCAGGTGACTGCGACCAATATATTCACCTCCATTATCAGAATAAAGGGTGGAGATTTTGGTTTGGAAATGATTTTCGACAAGTGCTTGGAAAGCAACAAAGGTTTCTTTGACATCAGATTTAGCTTTAAGTGGATAACACCATATATAGCGGGTAAAGTGATCAACAAAGATGACATAGTATTTGTAGTTGTCAAGAGAGACTACGGGATATTGCCAAACATCAGAGACTAAAATTTGCATGGGACGATTTGAGGTGAGAGTGTTTTGATGAAATGGTAATTTATGGCTCTTATTAAAATGACAATCCGAACAAAACATAGGCTTTTTGGAGGTGTTTTGAATAGGTAAAGAAAACTGAGAAATGATAGATTGCAAAACAGTTGAAGAAAGATGGCCTAATCTTGAATGCGAAGAAGGTATAGTTGTTTTTGAGGTAGGAGAAGCAAATAGAACTGCAGCATGACACCGGCCACTCATACAATTTATTATTGGTTTTGCCTTGAAGCAGAGGTGCCCCCGAACTGAGATCCTTCACATGAAAGTGTACGGGAAAGAATTCAACGGAGACTTGGTTAGTATTGCATAAATGATATACAAATATTAAGTTCTTGTGAATGTCTGGAACACATAGAACTTTATGCAGATCAAGATTCTGAGTTTGAGAGGGAAAAGTAGCAAAACCAGTATGTGAGATTTGTAGGCCTGAGCCATCCCCAATGAGGACCTCATCTTCACCGGCATATGGCTGATGCAGGGACAGGTTGTTGAGGTCAGAAGTGACATGAATTGCATGATATGGAGAGTTGATAGCAATGTTGGCTCGTGGCTGCCAAGGAGCATGAGAGCTAGCTGGTTGCGCAGATTGTGATGTGAACTGCATGAGTTTTGAGCATGTGCGGGCACTATGGCCTTGTGTTCCACAAATTTGGCAACGGCCAAGATACGGACGCGGAGCTCTGGAAAAGGGCTTGTTCTGATTCTGAGAGGACTGTTGCGACCAGGCCTGAGTGTTCTGTTGCTAGGCAGGGGCCTGTTGAGACCATGATTTGTTGTTGTTCTTGTTGTAGCCGCGTGTGTGCTGACAAGACTGTGAGCGAGCATTGTTGTTGTGGCTGGTTTGAGCAGCATGAGCAGAGGTGGGTAGGGAGAGAGACGAAGTTTTGGTGAGGAGTTTGACTTCATGAGCAAGACGTTTCTCATGTAGATCTGACCGATGGAGTGTCATCGCGCCCTTCAACTTGATCCACAACAACTTTATACTCTTCAGGTAATCCCTTGAGTATGAATTTAACATGGTCATCTAGTTCTACAGGCTTTCTTAGGATGGTTAACTGATCCATTCTAGTGATGAGTCCTTTGATGTACAGATCAACAGTTTTTTTACCTTTGGTCCATGATTCAAGCTGAGCTTTGAGATTGTTGATTTTGGCACGGCTAGGCTTCGCATAGATCGACGCAAGGTGGCTCCAGAGGGCAAATGAGGTCGTGCAACGGGAGACAAGCGGCCGGATGGGTTGAGAGATAGCACCAAGGAGAGCGCTGTAGAGAAGCTTGTCTTAACGCTTCCAAAAGGTGTAATCGGGATGATCAGAGATCTCACCATTGGTTGTGAGAGTCGGAGAAGGGGCACCACCAGATCCATCCAGATAACCATAAAGGTTATAGTCATCAAGTAAAGCATTAACTTGAATGCTCCACATGAGGTAGTTGTCGGCATTGAGTTTGGAGACGTAGCATGTTAACGTTGTTGAGTTGAATGTTATCAGAGGTTGTGCTAACAGGGGACGCCATGGAAGCGTGTAGATAGAGAAGAAGAGAAAGTTTTTGGAAGAAAAATCTTAGAGTATCGTATTACGCTCTTATACCATGTATAATCGGAATGTTGAATATTATTAAGAGTATGTACACATGTATTTATACAGAGTATAGAGAGGTCATTAGGGATTAGCTAATTACATGAAGCCCCTTAGACTATATCTAATACTTTATCTCTACAAAAACAGCCAAAAAATAAAGTCATTTAAATTTGAAAGACCATTTTATTAATTAAAAATTAACTCTAAAATGGAGTTTCTCTATTTTGGAGTTGAAAATAAAGTAGTTTGAAAAATAGTGTAGGTTGGAGGGAATTTTACTCCAAAATGGAGTTTGGAGTAGGATTTGGAGGAGATTGGAGATACTCTAACTCAAGGTTCTAAAACTAGGTCTCGGCGGCCGCATAGGCACCGAGGAGGCGGCTATAAGTGGTGGATCGCCGCGAATTTGCCATAGTCGGAGAAAAAATTGGCCAAAATGAAAAAAACATCTTAAAATTCATTTTTTAATATATAGAAATCAGTAATTTAAAGGTATAATTATGTTTTTCGGTGATATAATGTGAGGAACTAAAAAAGAAAATGGTACAAAGTGAGAAAAACTGAAACTGAAAAACGCAGGAAGGAGGAGGCGATCAGGGTTTGTTGGGGATGAAGATAACCTGTCGTGAAATTACTATTTTACCCCTCATATTTAAACAAAAAAAAGTGAGGGATATCTGAATAATAATGTTTGAACCTTGGTTGGGGGTTAGCGGAAATGATATGTATGCCACTGTGCTACTTAAGCTTTTGAGTTTTGACATAATGTCGCCATTACAACAATATAACACAGATAAATTTATTAAAAATGATTTTCCCTCTAACTTTATGCAATGCCTAGTCGCTGATTAATCCCCGAGTTAACCGTCTAAGCGCTAGGTGGTAGTTCATCTTTACATTAATGGAATGTATCTGTTAAGTTTCATGGGCTTCCAGCTAAAAGCCAATTGACTTTTAGCTGGAAGCACATGAAACTTAACATGGTATCAGAGCCCGAACACACGTTGCCCCAGCGAACCGAAATCGGTCCGGCCCGAAGGAGGCCCGATCGATCTAACCCGAAACTGATCCTAAAGTGGGATAGGGGGCGTGTGAGAATATCCCACATCTGAAAGATGTAAAGGGACCTAAGTAATATATAAGGGACATGGGCCTCTCCACTAATTGTCAATTGGCTTTTAGCTGGAAGCCCATGAAACTTAACAGTATCTAAAGAAACAATCATTATCCAGAATATGCTAAATCTTTGGATTTCTAACGAGATTGGACCCCCCCCTCCCAGATATTATTAGAATGGGCCATATCTTTCGAAAAAATCTTTTGCGCAAGAGAACCATATTAACATTACATTTTTAATTAAAGAAACAATTAAATAATTAAATTTTATTTAAAAAAATCTTATTGATATGTTGTGTTAATGCATGTTTTCAGTCTTGTTTTGTAGTCATTAAGTCTCATTTATCATACATTTGTTGTTAGTTTGTTATAAATTTAGTCATATTTTGCATGATAGTTCATTTTTAGAAATTTGTCTTGCATTCTTGCACTTGCATTGCATATTTGCATGTTGTAGGTACCTTTTGGAGTTAATGGAACAAGATGAAAAATTGAAAGGAGTTTTGGGACCATGAGATGAGCTTAAGAGCAAGGCAAGACTAATAATACAAAGAAGAGGCTCGGACTTGGCATTTGTCTGCTCTAGCCACCCGCTCTACAAACTTGGAGAGAAGAAGAAAATGCAACATTTATATTTTTTTTTTTGGAACTTGCATTTGTCCGCTCTAGACGAAGAGAAGAAGAAAATGCAACATTTTTTTTTCCTGGGATCTGGCATTCGTCTGCTCTAACATCCACCTGCATTAACTAGGGCTGGGCAGAAAAACTCAACATGGAGAACCAAACCCAAAAACCGGGTTAAGGTCGGGTTTGGTACCATGCAAAATAACATAACAAGACTTCAACATCCGGTACCGAAAACCCGAAACCAAATGGGTACCCAAACCACCCCCCCCCCCAAACATAAATTAATGTGTATATATATTAATTAAAGTATGTTGGATTAGTTTGAGTAAATTTGATAGTTTTCTTTGATTTTTTATTAATTAGTTTAATATGGGTATTTTTTATTATATTCATGTAAAAATAAATAGTTTGAAATATTTATTTGAATATCTAAAGTTTTTCATTTTAAAAAATTTGGTTAGTTTGGGTATTTTCGGGTACTTCAGATAACAAAGTAATTGAACCGAACCAAACCTGAAAGTTTTGTGGTTACTTCTGTTCCACCCGGAAAGAGCCGATCTCAATTGGTACCAACCCAAATCTAAACCAATTTTTTAAAAATAACTAAATAGGAGTTCTAGCAGTGGTACTGAAACCCGAATGCCCACCCCTAGGGTTAACTTTCTGTTGACTTTTGTTGACATTGCCGTGTTTGGCCCAGATCCGTTTTTATGCATTATAAATACATTTTTAAGCCTTTGTAAAACCTAAGTTTGGTATCCTCTTTGCCTCTTTAAGACAAGAACCAAAACCTTTTTTATGATTCTAAGATTTGGGATATGTTTATGATTAGTGGATCTTTTCTCTAAAAAAAGATAAGGAAAGAAACTCTCGTTGTTATTTGATATTATTTATATAAGAGAAATTAACTAGAATATGGTTAATCTTTTGAATAATTACTAGTTTGTGGTATCTCTCATAGACTTGCTAGTTTGATGTTAATTTTTTTACAAAAGACCATTTACCCATATTAGACAACATAATCACAAGAATGTCATTGTGATTTTAATAAAAAATTAAAAAATATAATTCTGATTAAATATAATATTTATTTGAAAATAATAAAACTGTTATTTCATTGCAAATTATCATTACTAGTTACTACTTACTAATATACATCTATGAATCAAAACACCCATGTATCAATGCTATTGTGATTTTAATAAAAAAATTTAAAAAGTAATAAGATTAAACATTTTTAATTGTTATATGAAAATAGTAAAAGGGTGATTTACTAGAATAGGGTCAATTTGTTGATTAATTACTAATTTGGTAATTAACTTTTTTTAATTACTAGTTTAGGTTCACATACCCATAGTACCATTGACATAAAATATATTTACAAAAATGCCATTATTTTAAATGTTACAGATTTGTTACACGAACAATAGATTTTTTTCAACTACTATAGATTTTTTTAAACATTGACAGATTTATTTGAAATTTTAATCTCTAGAAAATAAGTCTATGAAGGCCTTGATGAAAGATTTTTATTCGATCATAGAGTTATTTTCCTTCGTAGACTTATTTTTGCAAGTCTATGACACGACATGATAGATTTGTTTGGTTCAACAGATTTATGGCTTATGTTGGTAGAGTTGTTTTAGTTGATAGATTTAGGGGAAATTGCATGAATTGGACCCTTTTTCGTTTTGAAAAGCAAATCTAGACCCTATATCACACATTTAGCAAAAGTGACTTTTTTCATGTGAATTATCTGATATGCCCCTAATGAACAAACAAAAAACCTGTTATGTATTTGACCTTTTTAGCCTCACGACGTCCGTAGACTGCAATTGTAGTCTACTATGGAGTATACGGACTTCATTTGCAGTCTACAACGTAATTTTAATTTAAATTTAAATTACAAATTTATTAAAAATTATTATGAAACATAAAAA
>OVAP01001086.1:0-20438 GCA_900406295.1 Aurinia saxatilis
TTTACAAAATTATCTTGTAAATGGAGGGCTACGTGGCGAGTGGATATGCTTCCTTCTCGTTAACTCCAAAGTCACCTTCATCGCCTAAGCTTGTTCACCGCCTTCTTTAGTTCACTCTTGCATACTTCGCCATCTAGAACAGCCACCTATTGTCTCCTCTTCACCACCTTCTCTAATCGCCGGCCATTCTCCCACAACCCAACTAAATCAACCCCTTAGATAGTTTAACTAGACGACTCTTAGAGAAGTTATACAACTCGACAACAAACTCTAAATCAACATCATCCAATTAGAACTATCTAAAAAAAACTTAAACTCTAAATCTGAAAGAAGTTTTGACCCTTAATATCAATGGGTTAAGATTTACTCTTACAGAAATAAAGGTTAAGCAAAGAAGGAGGGGAGGATTTTAACCGGGATAAGTTTCCCCCAATCTATTGAGAGAGCTTTATGAGAACAGAATGTGCAGAAACAAAAACCGAATTTAGATCGGATTTTGACCGGAATAGGCCGTAAGAACAAAACCGAATTGATCGAAGCAAACCAAAAGTAAAGACAACAAAGAAAATAAAAGAGGAAGATATATACAGATCGCACGGTGCCGGCAAGCCGGACACCGGCGAGAAGAAATCAGATCTGAAGGTAGAAACTTTCTAGAGTTGTAGAGAGAAGCTGGTGTTGGAGAAATTTACATGAATCCCTAAGACCTTCAAACATCTAGATAATCACATAATAGATCCATAAGAAGGTTAATAGAATTACATGCGTTCATAGTTGAAAAATGAAAGAGTTTCCCTGAATGAACTCTAGAATGGAGGATGAACAACTTAAGATAGGTGATTAGCTTTCTCTCTCCTTGCTTAGAACTTTTAGGTGTTGTTTTTCTTAAGTCTTGCAATTATGATGGTCTAATGGCAAGTATTTATAGGTGGAGAGAGGACCTAATTCCTCATTAGTGTTTCCATAGATTTAATCTCAACCATCCATCAAAGTAGAGATTACTAGGAAATACTCTATTATTTCTAATATATTTGGACACCAATAACATTAAATAATAACATTATTCCAATAGAAAATAGATTAATATAAGACTATATTATAGGAAAAAATTATTTCTTAGCAAACCATAGATAAATAAATTCTTTCGTTGACACCTCAAGTGGGCTTATAGGTTTAGGGGTTACCGAAAATAAAATTTTGATTGGTTTGCTGATTTCAAAAATTTGGACATTTGTTAAATATATAGAGAATATTTGTTAAGTTCGTAAAAAATTATCTGTATTCCATAAATCTAAAAAAAAAAAAATTTATTGTATTTTGAAATATTTCAAAAATCTCTAGTACATCCTAGAGATTTGAAAATGATATTAAATAATAAAATAGAAAAATCGTAATAGCCCTGAAGTTATAAAATTATTAAATATCCAATTTATAAATCATCACATTTATAATATTTAATTTAATTGAGTTATAAATAATAACATCAGTAACACAAAAACCAAAATTATAAGATTTCAATCATTTCATAACCAAATAATGCATAGCACAATATCCCCTAGTTTTCAACAATAAAAATCCAAGATTTGAGGGTTTAAGGAGTTAGTTTTCTCTGGCGTCAAAAAAAAAAAAAAAAAACGGGTCGAGTTCCAGATGAATAAGCTTCGGATTTTGTCGATTCTGAAACTTTTCAGAGGAACTTATCGGCGTCCGATCTCCACCGGCTTTGCCAATTCACTCTCCGGTAACTTGTTATTTGGAATCTGTAAATCAAATCCGATTTTCACTTTCTATAACGTTGATCTTTATAGTTGTTCTGTAAACTTTTCTTTGTGAAATGTTGCTCGATTGATTGTTGAGAAAAAGACGATGTTTTATCTTGACTCTTAAGAGTTTTGATGGGTGAATTGCAGGGAAGCCGAGGATTTCATATCAGAACGGTTCTGGAGACCATACACGGAATTTACATCTCTTGGATCCTCGCCTTTGGCTTATCTTTTCTGGACAAGCTGGTACCTGTTTTTTCAGCGTTTTGATTCTTTTCATTTCTCACTTTCCTTTTGTATTTCTTATGGCTTCTTCCTTTCAGCAGTCCTTGGGTTCTGTGGGAACACTGTTTTGGCAGACGACAGTGGCAATACTGGGCTACAACGAATTGAGGACGGTTCTGTTGTATCAAATATACACACATCTAAGTGGCGGGTGTTTACTGATAGTGGAAGAGATTATTTCTTTAAGGTAAAAATGTGGCGCAATCTGTTTCTTTTTTCTTTCAGCAAGCTATTTTCTCTTGGTAGATAGTTTGCTCTTTCTTCTAGGGAAAACTGGAGCCGGCCGAGAGGCTTTTTGGTTCGGCAATACAGGAAGCTAAGGAAGGTTTTGGAGAGAGGGATCCACATGTTGCATCTGCATGCAACAATCTGGTTGGTCTCTGAGGGATTTATTCACCTCTTATAGTTTCTCTCTTTACTTCCTTTAGATCATAACATATACAGTACATCAACAGGCTGAGGAATGTAGCATCTTTTTTATCTATGTTAATATACAATTCTCTGTCTGTGGAAATATATTTATGTGCATTGGTTTCCTGATCAACCTCTTTCTTGATAGATTTTCATTCTTATTTGGGAGAGTGATCTCTTCCCAACTTTTATTGTTTTTTCTGTTCTCTGCTTTTCAACACTTGTTACTTCTTCTTTCTTAGGCTAATCGTTTTATCCTGTCCTTTTTCTACTTAAGGCAGAGTTATATAGAGTTAAGAAAGAATTCGACAAAGCAGAGCCCTTGTATTTGGAAGCTGTTAGTATACTGGAAGAATACTATGGTCCCGAAGATGTGCGGTGAGAAATCTTGACCTTCACCAGTCACCACTTATATTGTAATCGCTACTATTAATCTCATCTGACTGGCACTGTTGTTCTAAAAGTTTCTCTATATAAGATCACTTTCATAATTTTGTTTGAGAACTCATCACATGTTTGGAAACTGGCTGAGTTGTCTCGTACTGTTAGTTATATGCCCCTGTAGTCCCTTAGTCTTTAAATGTAATCGATGGCCATTTTTAGTATTCACATTTTTAGTGATCTTTAAGGTTTGCAATTGGTAAGATTGGAAGTCTAAGAGTAAAACTAGAAGTATTCCACCATGCAAATATATATATATATATATATATATCTTCGTGCCGGGTTTGGCACCCTTATCCTTTTTGTTTCCTTTTTTCAACAATGATAATTTGAACAATGCAGTGTTGGTGCTACTCTACACAACCTTGGACAACTCTATCTTGTCCAGAGGAAACTTGAGGAAGCTCGTGCCTGCTATGAGGTATTCACCATTAACTTTTTATCAAATATCCCTGCAAAACAAGGCATCGAAGTCTGGATCCTGAATCATAAGTCATTATTAAATTTTCTGGTCATTAGTGGCCCATTGCTAAACTGTTTTTGGGTGGCTGTGGTGTTGATATTGGAGATCAGAAGGTATATGTTTGCTGTTCCTTCTTACTTAATGAAATTCTGGTTATGCACACCGGAATGAAGTTCATGATAAAAGGGCATGTGACATGTCAAACTCAATCTGGGTTTATGCCAAAATCAGATAATTGGCCATATTCAAATTCTGAACAATGATGTACAAAAGACATCCCTAGCAAGTGTGCTTTTCTGTTTATTATTTTAAAACTGTTTGCCTGTTTTTATATTATATTATCAGTGATCTCTTCGATATACTGACACCAAAAGTTAGCATGACAAACTTTACATTCTGTGATGCTATGTACCCACTCCTAATTTTGTTGTTGATCACTCCCTTCCGCAGCGTGCTTTAAAGGTATTGATGTGGTGATTAAGCTTCATTATTTTTAATTCACACTTTGCAATTGTTACTATTATTTCTCTTATTATTTATTGTCATTATAAACTAGATGAAAAGGCGAGTGCTGGGACAGAGTCATCCTGATTATGCAGAGACAATGTATCATCTTGGAACGGTACTCGCTCATTTTTCTTTTTGCTTTGTTACGCTTTACTACTTCTTTTAAACTTGTGATGATTTTGCTTCTAATTTGTTTTCTCATCTTCTTAGCATATTTATCTACATAGTCATAAAGTTTATTCATCTATAAAAGATTTCGATATCATGCTCCACTATGAAAATAATTTGCTTATTGTTACCCTTATAATTGCCTTTTACCCATTCATATGTGCTAGGAGTTGAATTTGATTTCACACATCCTACCTGACATGACGTCTTATTTTTATCTTTCAATAAAATATCCTTCTGACATATGATTAGATATGCTGCAGGTATTACATCTGCAAGGAAAAGAAACAGATGCGGAGGCTCTTATTCTGGATTCTCTTAAAATACTTGAGGCATGTCGATACTTTAATAATAAATGTTTGTATGCGCTGGCTTGATGTTGATGTTTCATTTTGTCAAATGAATGCTGTTTCTTTTTTTCCTTTTTTTAATGTAATTTTGGTTTTGAGATGTAGGACGGTGGTCAAGGAGAGTCAATGACATATATCAGGAGACTGAGATATCTTTCTCAGGTTCTGTCGCCTTAACTTCATTTGTAGTTGAATTTTGCCTAATGTTTTTTGTTTTATTGATTTGGGACAGGATAAATGGGACAGATTCACTCTTGATGAAAAGAGTTGCATAAATTGTTGGCTTATAAATTCACAATATTTTCAGTATCCGTGTTGTTGAATAGATTGATCAATTATGTGAATCTGAAATTTCAGTGATTTTATTGTCTCGTCTGTTCAGATGTATGTCCGATCCGAGTGTCTAGCTAAGGCGGAAAACATACAGAGAAAAATATTGCATATGATGGAATTATCAAAGGTGTGTTGTTGTCTTACTTATCTTTCCGTTAGCTATTTCTTCCAGTTTTACATATTACTTTCCTTCTGTTTTGCTGCATCCAGTTTTTTTTTCTTGCAAACACCAACTCTCAAATCTACAACCAATGAAGAAAATTCCAACTACCTGACATTTTTGCGTGGTGTAGTCCGCAAGTTTAAGTCTCTAATATATATATAGCACAGTTACAGAGGTCTGTAAATGGAAAATAAGTATTTTGGCTAAATTGGATTGAGCTTACTTTTGCTTTGGAACTGCTTATTATGTTGATCATAAGTAGATGAGATCACATAAATAGATGAAGCTAGCAATCCTTTCATCAAAACTATGCAAAACCTCATGGTGTATCTACCATATTTTTAGCTTTATTTATATTATTGTAGATAAAAGTTCTCAGTGGCCAAACTCTCTCACAGGGATGGAACTCAATGGAGCCAATAACTGCAGCTGAAGCATTAGCTCTTACTCTACAATTATCTGGGCAGCTCAGAGAAGCTCTAGAACTTTTTGAAAAGTGAGCACATAATAAAATCTTAATGGGCTTATCAGTGTAACATGTGGATCCTGAAATGTATAGAGCTAGGCTTTACGAAAATTCTCTTGTTAGGTGTCTTGATGCTCAAAAAACCTTACTTCCGGAAGGACATATCCAGGTTCAGTCTTTTCTGTCGAAAATTCATCTTTTTTATTGGCTATGGTGTGAGCATTGATCTTCTCTCCTCTTTGGGATTGATAGATAGGTGGAAATTTGCTGCACATCGCAAAGACATTTATGCTTCAGGCTAGTCAGTTGACAAGAAATGATAGTAGTGAAGTTTTATCTAAACTAAAAAAAGCCAAAAATAATCTTGAAGAATCAGCTAGGTTGGTCTCCTATATATCTTTCTCTACTATTGCCTTGCCTCAGCGTAAACTTATGGTTGATCTTGTATGATTCTTTAATCGTCATGTAAAAGAATGTAACAAAAAAAACTTGTGGTGGAAATCAGGATAGCAAAAGACGTTTTGCTTAAGCTGAAAAACCAAAAGAACAAAGAGCAGAAACATGGAAACTCCAAGACCCTAAGGAATTATGAACACGCAGCTTTAGTAATACTGGTAGGTCTCTGTAGAAGTGACACTTATACGAAGATTCGTGTTTGATTTTCCGAAGAACAATGCGTTAAGACCTTATTATGTGTTTTCAGCTGCAATCTCTTGAGAGTCTTGCAGTTTTGCAGATGAGGAAGAATGAGATCCAGGAGTCAAGGGTTAGTACTCTAGTTAGAGAATTCAATGCTGCCAAATGCAATGATGAACACTGAGCTTCACAGCTAGGATATGTTTCTCGAACCAACAGCAAGTTTTAGACTTGACTTTGTGTTGGTATTGCAGGAAGAACATCCGTACGGAACTGAAGATGCACTTCTCCAATGTCTTTCAGCTTACGAAGAGGTAAACAGTGGAAACTGGTTCACCAACCTAAATCGTAGACACAGTACGACAGAGTCCCCAATAAAATTCTGGATGGTCCAAAAGTTTCTTGAATCAGCCATTTATACTTATCTTTGACTCTTAACTAACTCAATATCTTAGTTGTGCTTTCTTGTCCCAAAGAATCTGTTCCTAATCAAAAGGTTTTGTTTTTCATTCTTACTTTCTTTCGGCAGTTTGGGCGTGGAACTCAATTGCAAGATTCTCCTGAAGTAAAATCTGAATACCTTTCGTGCCTGAAGCATCTCTCAGCTCTATTAGCCAACAAAGAGGCGATCCCTATCTCAAAGGCAAGTCCTATTTCTTTATCAGAACTGAAGGAAGAAGTTGAGCGTATTGAATTCAGTCTTCGTTCGCATAAGAGAGGTTAAAGTTTGTGACAAGGTATATTATTTATTTGTATTTTTCTCGTTTGTTTAGAATACGTGATCAAATAAAGGGGTTTATTATGTGAAGCCTCATTCGCTAAATGTTCGTTTCGTTTACGATAACTGTATCAATCCAAACCAAATATGATTTCAGTATGGGTGTAACAATATTATGAATAAGATGAATGTAATAAGAAAAAATGATATCACCTCTTAGAGTTATATATCATCCATACATAATATATATTATTAAATTATGACAGATGTCACCAAATCATTACCACATTTTTATAATGATGAATATCTATCAGCATGTTTTGTTTTGTTATGCTTTTTTAAAGAATATTTAGTGATGTGTTTTAAATTTAATGTATCTTATTTGTAGATTATGTAAGAACAAATTGAGAATCATGTTTCATAAAATTCTATATATTTTTTACAATATTTAAAATTTTAAATATTTAATAATCTAAATTTCCAATTTATTACTAAAAAGTAGTTGTGAGAATATCGACTTCTAACTATACAAATTTCAGTAACTTGGGAGTGTGAGTAATAAATAGATTTTTTTTACTTAGATGAATACTATATATATAAACTCTCATAATTTTGTGATTTATATAAAATCTCTTAAATTTTAGTAAAACAAATTTATCCAAATTTTTACGTTTATATCCATATATCCTATAACCCATAAAAAAAAAATCCATTTATCCAAATTTCTAAAACTTTATTAAAAAAACTCAATTCTTACCAAATGATTGAATCATGTTATCTATTGTATTTATTTTATTGTTTTTAGTTATTTTAATATATGTGAAAATAAATATCAATCATCATTAATTAAATGAACATTTAGATACATGTGCTGCTGTGGATAATCTAGGAGTAGTTTTGCTGATGTGGATAATCTAGAAGTAGAGAAAACTTTTCTATAAGATTATAACATTCATTCATTAATATGTTAGTTAATCTTAAAAAGGAATTAAAAATACATTTTTAATCTATACATCATTGATTATTTTTTTCTTACAAATAAATACAATATTGTAGAATCAAACTTAATCTAAGATTGATTCAAAATATACAACTTTTTTCGTGATCAGTTTGAATTTTATTTTTGTTTCAAATCCATATACTTAAATATAAAACACAATTAATTGGTTAGTCATTGTTAATGACAAACTTTTGTGATCTGATTGGATGTTCCAAAGTAATTTATTGGAGAAACAAATACATAATATTTTGATGGTTAGAAATCGGTGTTTGGAAATTTGGGTAAAATATTTGTTAAATGTAGAAAGTTTGTGAAAATTTTAAGAAATTTAATGGGCGTGAGAGTGAATGTTATGAAAGATGGGTAGTGGTAACCCGAAACAATCAAACAATAACATGTTCAAGTTGATTTTTTTTTTGGAAATTTAGGTAATATAAACTTTTATTCATTGTTATTACCATAATCTTTATAACTTTATAAACTTCTGTGGAAAACAAGGATCATCCCCTAGTATAAAATAAATGAAATAAAAATAATGATCCTAGGGTTCCCATTTATTCACGACTAATTATTTTTTCCGAGATAAAAGGACCCGGTCGGAGTAAAACCGGGTCGGTTCGATCGGGGAGGGATACAGTAGGAGAATTTGGATATCTTAGCTTGTGACACGAAAGAACGCGGACCAAGGTTAATCCCTAAAATACCCTTGCCGTCGGCAGAGTCAGTGGCGCAGCCGAGGATCAAAGGAGGGGTAGTTTGGGAATCATTTTTGTATATGTTTATGTTTGTAATATATTATTTTCAGCCTAATAACAACAACCACCTCATCATCTACCATTTTCTCTTTTCTGAGCCGTGACTTTCGAAGATCCTCTGCAACAATCTAGAAGGAATTGTGTGGCACACACATGGATGTAAAGCCTGAGATCGCCTCAATCGGAATTATATTCAGAGAGTTATGGCTATTCTCCTACAAGATGTCCAGTTTGCCGCAACGACCTTCAATCCGAACAACCACCTTTCGAGGCGTTTTTTTCGGTGACTCAGAAGGAATTAGACAAGGAGCCACCCATCAACACGAGGCTCTGAATCTCCTCTTTCCATGAAGCCTGCATAGTCTCCATCGTATTTGTATCCAAAAAGTTATGTCTGCTTTTCTCCGAGAAGTTCATCCTGTCTGCATCAGCAACCTCCAATCCGAGCAGCCAACTTGTACGAGGCATATTTGGAGTTCAAGAAGGAACCAGACGGTGCACAACCTATCAAATGAAGGTACATACGTTCTATTTCTATGGAAACAAGAGTCACGGCGATCCGAGTTCGGTGTAAGGAGTTATGGGCGATATGCTTCAGCCTATGTTTTCTGTCCGAACCAATTTTCAGGAGAGGACATGTTTCGGTCTTCTCCACTCATATATCTTGGTTTCTGGTGGATCAAGTCAATGATGGACTGCTGTTTTGAATGCTTGTTGATGGGATTGTGTTGTGTTTGTCTTAAGTTGTTTTCTAATTTTAACTAGAAAGTTTAAGAATATGAATTGTTGCATGAATTATGTTAATTGAGTGTTGTAAACTGAACTGGTCTGGATATGATATCCAAGACGGTCAAAATTATCTGGATATGGTATCCATGACAGAAATAAAGGAATCGGATTTGGTATCCAAGAAGAAATAATTTCCGGAACTGGTATCCAAAGGGGTCCGGTTCTGATAATCGAAGGGATTTGGTATCGAATGATAATTACCCGGATCTGGGAATCCGAAGGGATTTGGTATCCAATGATAATACCCGAATTTGGTATCCAAAGCGTCCGGTCCTGGTAACCGAAGGGATTTGGTATCCAATATTGTCTTTTATTTGTTTATTATTGAATAAATTCTGAAACTGCATGTTGTTTTATTATTTTGTGTATATATGCATCTGATGATATAATTATGATTTGCTAACAGTTGATAGCACAGTTGTCTGTCTTGTCTTGCGTAGCTGGTTGCTTTATGTATTGTTGGATTTGGTGAGTCTTAACTCACCCTCACTGAGTAACCTTGAGTTACTCACCCCTCCTCTTCCCATGTTTCAGGTTTCAAAGACTTGAGTTCAATATGCTAAGCTGGTGTTCGATTTGCAAAAATGGGCGCAAAGGCTTCGATGACAGCTGTTGTGAACATGAGCTGAACTTTGTGATCAATAATTGTTCTTAACACCTGACCTCTTGCGTGTTAGAAAGGCCGGGTGTTACACATAAGGTCTTCACCTACGCTCAATAATGACACTTCGTGTTACAAGGTTTGCTCCCACGTTGGCATCTCTCGGTTCAAGGATCAACTTCCAGTGAGCGATATTCAGTAATGCAGTAGCAGCTTCATCAACATAAGCACAAGACAAGGTCAACTAAAAGGATTGTGGATCACCTCAAACAGGTCACTACCTTATAAAGCAAGGAATAGGAGAGATGAGACATAGCCAAAATACCCAGACAAGGACCTTTAAGTGAACATCCTTTAACCGTTAACATTGATAAAACTATTGCGTCTATGCATAAGAACATCTCCAGAACTATTTCTCACCTAACTTCCTTCCTAGACCGAGACAAGAAGAAACCTAGGCTACACTTAATCTACTTAATCCAAGTGGTTTCCAAGACTATATAGGTTTACAAGTAGACTTAAGGTTCGAAGAAGGAGAGTCAACCGCAACTTCCTGGGCTAAGAACCAGTTTTGGGATTCCTCTATGACCTTATCAAAGGTTTCCTTAACACTAAAAGAGATACCTTTTATACAAATCTTGTTCATGTTTTTCCATAATACCAGATATCAAGAAATTTCTCGCTTTCTAGGTACCTTGTAAAGAGTGACAAGCCAAAATCCTGGGAAAACGCAATGTTGAGCTGATCAATGGAGGTATTTCGAAGGAAAATCTATTAACAAGCAAAAAACACGGCAAAACGGAGGACGAACCAAAATTCCCCATATGAGGCCCACATCCGAAGGATCTATCAAATGGGTTAATAACGACAAGTTTCAATCTGTTGAATCCCGATTGAACAGTTGATTCACCGTAAGAGATAGACAAAATTCCCGACCAATTCCTCGACCAATTTTAACAAATAATTTTGTCTCCCTTGTCAGATTAATATTTTTCTCTCTTTTATTAATTTGGGCAATTATTTTTTTTTAAATGTTTTGTTTGAGAATTAAATTGCGCATTAATGCATTTTTTTAATGTTACGTTTCATAATTAAGTTGCTATGTATTAGTATGTTGTATTTAATGATGGGAAAAATTCCTTTTAGTTACTCAAACTAAATTTTGATAAGCATTTTACTAACCACTTTTGTACTGCCCACCTTTCTACTTCAATTAATTATTTTACCCATTTTAATACTCCAGCTAATAATTTTACCTATTTTACAACCACAATCTAACAAACATATAACGTCCGTTATCTTCTGATTTTTTAATATTAAAACATTAATATTTTAATAAATAATAATATATTTCCCATTTTTTTTAAAAAACCGTTAAAATGTAGAAAACCAAAACAAAATTCAAGAAAAAAAAAATTAGATAAATAATTTTAGCAGAAATAATCAATTCCAAAATTTATAATGTTAATTTCTAAATATATCATAAATAGGGTTTCAAAATTATATATGTTTATATTATTTTATTATTTAAGAGTAATTATTGTATAATTTTTTATAAAAAGAAAAAAGGGAAAAGTTGAAATTTGTACTAAAATAAAGTAATAAACCAACGATAAATATAAAAATAATGTAATAATATACCTTTGTCGACAAGCAAGTCAACGTCTCTCTCAGTGTCAATGAGAAAGTCGAAGAAGTCGATGTAGTCACAAACAAATTTTTATGTAAGAGTAATGACATTGCTCAAGTGCCATATTGTACCTCAATACGTTTTCCGTGCAATCTTATGCAATGAAGCAAGACATTTTCAAGATTCCATCTTCAAATTTAACCATTAACTAGGCAAATTCTAAATAAAGGATATATAGGGTTTCAAAACTGTATATGTTAATATTAGTTTAGTATTTAAAAGCAATTATAATATAATTTTTAGAAAAAGCTTTGAAAAATTATGAGAAATGCCCCTTTCAATACGCTCTCTTTCAAAAATATCACTTTTTCTTTTCAAAAATACCTTTTTTTTTATTTAGAGTTTATTTAAGGTTTAATTTAGGCTTAAAATTGCAGGGTTAGAGTTTAGTGCTTCACTAACTATTTGGGTTTATATTTGAGGTATTAGGGTTTATATTTTATGAGTTTTTGATATATTAAGAATTAAAACCTTTTTTAGGGTTTAGAATATTAGGGTTTTGTGTTTTAATCATAGATTCCAAACCCTACAACCTTATAAAATATTAAAAATGGTAGTGGGGGAATCTTAAAAATACCCCTTTTAGGTGCATATTTTTTTAAAATACCGCTCTTTTTTGCCTAGTTTTGGAAAATGTATTAGTTTTAATCTAAATTATTATCTTTAATATTTTAAAATATTCTATAATGTTTTGTAGGGTTGTTGGGTTTATAATCTAGGGTTTAGGGTTTTAACCCTAAACCCTAAAATTCGAAACCCTAAAAAAGGTTTTAATCCTTAATAAATCCAAAACTCCTAAAATATAAAACCTTAATACCTCAAGCATAAAACCAAATAGTTTGTAAAACAATAAACCCTAACTCTACATGATTTAAGCCCTAAATTAAACCTTAAATCACCCTTAAATAAAAAATGGTATTTTTGAAAGATAAATGAGGGTATTTTTGAAAGATAAATGAGGGTATTTCTGAAAGGGGACATATTGAAAGGGGCATTTCTAAAAAATTCTCAATGGTAATTTAGATTGAAACTAATATAATTTTCAAAAATAGCTGAAAAGAAGGGTTATTTGTGAAAAAGGTAGAGTAAAAGAGGCATTTTTGAAAATTTCCAAAAAACTTTTGACCATGTTTTCTCGAAAAAGAGAACTTTAATATAGAAAAATCTCCCATTAATTGGTTAAACACGAAATAAATTTAGTGTAATCATTTGTGTTGTTTGTGGTTAAAAAATAATTTTCATGTTTAACCCATTTATGATACAATTTTCTATATCAAATTTATCTTTTTCAAGACAATGTAGACAAACAACATTTCATAAAAAAAAATATAATAATTACTTCTAAATAATAAAGGAATATTAACATGGGGAAATCTAAAAATGCCCCTTTTGGGCCATATTTAAAAAAATACCCCTCTTTTTTAGTTATTTTTGAAAAATATATTAGTTTCAATCTAAACTCAATATAAATTATCATTTTTAATATTTTAAAATATTTTATAATGTTTTGTAGGGTTGTAGGGTTAAAACCCCTAAAATTCTAAACCCTAAAAAAAAGTTTTAATCCTTAATAAATCCAAAACTCCTAAAATATAAATCCTAATACCTCAAACATAAACTCAAATAGTTTGTAAAGTACTAAACCCTAACCNGCATTTCTTAAAATTTCTCTATCAACATATATAGTTTTGAAACCCGATTGATCATATATTTAAAAATTAACATTATAAATTTTGGAATTGATTTTTTTCTGCTAAAATAGAAATAAATTTTTTTATCTAAGTTTTTTCTTAAATTTTAAAATTTGTTTTAGATTTTTTTTTTTTGAATTTTCAGAATTTTGTTTTGTTTTTTTTGACATTTTTAACTATTTTTTTGAAAACTTTTGGAAATATATTATTATTTATTAAAATATTAATATTTTAATATTAACAAATCAAAAGATAATAGACATTAAATGTCTGTTAGATCGAGGTTGTACAATGGGCAAAATAATTAGTTATTATAATGGGTAAAATAATTGGTTGGACTAAGAAAGTGGTCAGTGTAAAAGTTCGGGTAGTAAAATGTGATGTGTAGTGTTTTATGCATGTTTTTACCCACTTTGTACATGTCTTTTAACCTCATTTTAATGCATTTGTGTTAGTTTATTGCACATTTATCCATATTTTGCATTTTAGCTTGCATTTAGGAGTTTTTTCTTGCATTTTTACATTTTGCATCAAAATCATATGCATTAGGTACCAAATTGAGGAAAAATTATTGGAGCTTCTCAAGATGTTTAGGAGTGTTCTATTAAGGCTCTAAATGAGTTTGGTGAATTTTGGAAGAGTTTGAGCTAGAAGGCTTCATCCGAAGGGTCTCAGGTTGAAGTACAAATGGTGGTCTTAAACTTATTCAATGGAGCTGAAAGTTTGTGGAAATTTAAAAGAATGAGTTAGCTTGCATTGGGATTTGGAATCACCTGATTTGAAGATTATATGGAGTAGTTATGGATTTTACGCTGAAGACTGGTATTATGAGCTCCAAGGTGAAACAAGAGAAGAATTGAAGTCCCTGGACAAAAATATCGGGTACCACCTGATATGGGTACCCGATATTTTGGTAAATCTATCACTTCCCAAGTTTTGTTGACCTTATCCTAATTCTCTTTGACCAAACTCTTATCTTATCCTTTGAATACTTTTAGGTTGTCATTTTTAAGGATAAGCTGGATTTTATCCTTATCTCTTTGAGAGAAAACACCAAGAACTTTTTTTTCTTGTAAACCTTTAGATCTAGAGTTTTATGCTTAAAGGTTTGATTTTTGTTTTTCCAAAATCATTTATCTTATCTTTATTATATTTGATTTATTCAATCATTTTCTCTATTGATTTCTTGGTCATGCGTGAGTAGCCATCTTATTGGTCTATGGGTGATGGTAGATTTATACATGAATAGGTTAGATCTTGAGTGAAAATGGTTAGTCTTCAAGGTTAGCTAAACTCTATGATCATTAATGCTTTCTCACATGAATCAAATCTCTTTGAGAAAAGATAGCTAGCTCTCCTCAGATAATTTTAGCAATTTATTAACACTCCCGTGTATAATAAATTCCCTATGATCTAGGCTCAAGGTAGCTAATCTATGAATCTAGCAATAAGAACATCTAGGAGAAGAATTAATTAATGGTTCATAAATTAAGCTTAAGGTTAACAGAAAGTCATTCTAATCTAAGAACCCTAAACTTAACTAATAAACTACTCAGATATGGCCAAACAATTCATCATGCAATAATTAATGAAAGCAATGATGATTCAATAAGAAGGGTTTAAAAAATCTTTTCCCAAAACTCTCTCAAAGTGAAAATAAAACATAAGCCTAAACAATGGCCAAAACCTAGTATTTATATGCACAAAAACGTCTGCCCCTTGGCAAAATAAGGAAAGCTCGATATTCCTTTGTTTCCGATTAATAATTGAAAACTTTTTTCTGCCCACCAGAATGACATGTCTTCACTAAAACTGTCATATATCCTCAACCAATAATCAGAATGAGTTGAAACTACTGTCAAAGTAAATATAACTCAATTTCCTACGTCGTGTCAAATTTTGATATTAAAATTCCCACGGGAAGACCTTCGTCTGACACGATCTTTAAGAAACTTTGGACTGCTTCTGCATTATCATTCCACGTATTTTGCTTCATTTGCTCCATAATTCCTCCTTAATTCACCAAGTGACCAAAACTTGTCCATGCACCCAAATTGACTCTTTTGGACTCTAATAATAATAATATAGACTTTAAAAATATAAATAAGTATATGTTTATTATATTAAAAACCGGTAAAATACGAGATATATCAGTTTGTTGGAAATCTTGAATCCAAGGCTGGCCTTGTGATGTTCACTAAAGCTATCTATTTTTAGGAGACCAATAAAGCATAGATCATTAGATTCCATGCAAACAAGATGCTTGACGAATGCTTGACTAGACAAGATGTCTTTGAATGCTTGTTTCCTTAAACATGTTAGTCATATGTTGTTATTGCTAGTCTCTTGTGAGAGATCAATGGAGACTAGTTTCTTGTCATCTCATTCATGTTTCCATATTGATTGGGACATGATGAGATACTTGATTGAAATTGACATGTGTTTAGCTAATGTACACCTTATATGCTTGAGAGAGAGTAAGGTACTTAGTGGTATATTGGACTCGTTCTTATGCTTGATCATCATAGTATGATGGTTAAGATAATGACACCAAGAGATTGGGTCAAGCTACACATAGTAGTCCTTTGCCTAGGATGGTGCCTCATTTGTAAACGACTAACCTATCACAAGGTCTATTCTATTCTTGCATAATCGTTATTACCATTACCCGAAGGCCAATATATTTCCTTTTTGAGTTTGCTTGAGTCTAGCTTCATTTTTATTGTTAGTCATTTT
Source organism: Aurinia saxatilis (assembly GCA_900406295.1). NCBI lineage: Eukaryota > Viridiplantae > Streptophyta > Magnoliopsida > Brassicales > Brassicaceae > Aurinia > Aurinia saxatilis. The sequence continues at coordinate 15,967 of OVAP01001086.1, forward strand.
ATTGCTTGTTTAATTTCTTGTTTGATACTTGTTTGAAACCTTCTTGATTGCTTTAGCATAGTTGAATTTTAATGTGCTTAAAGTGTTAATCTCCTCCTCCGAATGGATTGATACCCTACTAACTATGCTACAATCTCTTCAGAGACTTGTAGCGTGACTATAGGTCTTTGATATCTCGACCCTAACAAAGTCGACATCAAAATGCTTATCAAAATTTAATTCGAGTATTTAAAAGAAATTTTCCCTTTAATGATTATTCATCAGGATTAGGATTAAGATTCACCCCCAAATAATCTTGCAAGCGAACAGGCTCTCACAGTAGTCCTTAGGGATCAAATCCACATGGAGCAGAGCGTACGCAGTAACACTTTGAGTTCACTCGAGCTAAGCAGCAATACATTGATTTTTGTGAATGATTCAATGGGATGCATAAGCAATTTGATCGAATGATGTGCCTTTTTGTCTAGTACAAGAAGTGTAATCGATCGATTGATGCCTGCAAAAACTAAAAATGAAATAAAACGTGAGTGCAATCAAATGAGAAAAACGTTTGGAAGTCAGGAGTTGCATCAGAGATTCATGGTTCGAATTATTCATGGTACTAATTATACAAGTTTTCTAAAAAGACTATATACTTGAAATCACTAAAGTTCGACTATCCTTATGGCCAGACTTAGCCGGTCTAATCTAGTAGAGTCCAGGTTAACTCTTAGAGAAACTATTATACCGTCCCTAGACTAGTCATTAAGTAAAAGAGATCAATTGCTACTTCGAAAATAGACATTTGAGCTTTCAATATTAAGGTCCAGATAACTATTTTCGGGACCACATCAATTGCTACTTCGAAAACTCAAACTAAGCAACAAAGTGAATGGTTTGGGGTTTGTATCGATCGACAATATGAACTGTTCGATCGATGAAGCGCCTTTCGGTCGATTGTAGATAATGCGTTCGATCGATTGATGCCTGCAAATGCTAAAAAAATAAAAATGTGAGATAAAACAATGATAAAAGGCGTTAGGAAATCAGGAAATGCATCAGAGAATCACGGTTTGAATTATTCAGGGTAGTGACATGTGTAAATATTCTAGTTAAGGCTATATAGTTGAAATCACTACTAACCAACTATCTTTATGGCCAGGCTTAGCCGGTTTAGTTCATTTGATATCCGAGTTAACTCTAACCTACATCCTTCAGAAAGAGAACCTATGGGCTGATCAATCAATCAATCTAGGCATTAAGTTCAAGAAATCAAATTCTACTAAACTATTAAATAGTAAAACTTTCACTATCAGGTTCTGGATTTCTTACTCTAAGTGGTGTATTAGTAGCATGCTTATCCTATGATTTGAATTAAGATCTGATATGAAAGTAAGCCCTTAACCAGTCATTACACAACCCTATTACCTATCTATCTAACCATGATTTCTGCTAGCAAAACCCTATTCCTAACTAAAAGACTACTCAATCATGCTTAAGAGAAATATAACAACAATGGAAATTGCAATCATATTAATCAAAGTAGGGTTCAGAAAGGCTTCTCTGGAAATGCAGAGATTACAAAATTCTTCCTTGAAAGCAATGACCAAAGTAGATAAAAAGAAGAGAACAATGAAAAAGAATAGAAAAACTATTTTGCTTGAGCTTTGTGAATTTTGTGGTGTTTCTCTCTGGCTCAGACTTCTGTATTTATAGTGGAGAGGGTCGAGGAGTAAGCCGAGATGAATCAAGAAGAAGATTTGAATAGAGATCCAAATATTTGTGCTTATCATTCTCCGTTCGATCGATTAATATTAGTTTAATCGATCGATCATATCCTGAAATACGCTTTCTGAATATTCTGTATCTTCTGTGATTATCCAACTTATTCTGATGTCTCCTCAAATGCAGTGGTCCTTATCTAAATCTGTTCTCGAAGCTTCTTGGGATTATTGGGCGTTGATTGATCGGTGGGTCTATCACTCGGTCGATTGGGTCTTCATCTTTATTGGACTTCTTGATACATCTTCAATGATTTGGGCTTAACTTCTTCTTCCTGAGGGTGAACGACTTGATTCCAAGCCCATGTGACAGCTGACTCACGTGGCTTGCTTGTCTTAACTCCTCACTTCAATCCAAAACAAACATCGTCTTCATCTTGGCCTAGACTTCTGATGTTTAATTGTTGGACTTGGTAGAAAATTCTGATTTATGACATAAAAAGTCTTATTTCCCCAAAAAAGACTTTGCAAACAGAGAAATGTGAAATCCAATAGTTTATGTTCCAAATCAAATAATTTCTTCATGAAAAGCACTAAAAATCCATACCGAAAAGCGGTAAAATATCACCCCTATCAACTAACATTAAGTGGTGTATTTGTAGAAGTTTAATCCTAGATATGAATTAATATATGATAAGAAAGTAAGCCTTAACTAGTCAATGCATAATATTATTGCCTATCTACCTAACCATGAATTCTCCTAGCAAAGATTATTCCTAACTATGTAACTACTCATACATGCTTATGATAAACATAGAAACACATGGAATTGCAATCATATTAATCAAAAGATAAAGGGTTCATAAAGCTTCTCTAAATCGCAGAGACAGAGAGAATAAACTTCTCCCTTTGACGGAAAATCAAAAGTAGAATAAAGAGAAAACAATGAAACGAGAGCTAAAAACTATTTCGCCTGGATGTTAGTGAACTTGTGAATGGTGATAATTTCCCCTACTCGTAGCTTATGTATTTATAGTGCAGAGGTCAACTGAGGAGTTGGAGAAATCAGGAATCAGATTTATGATAAGAATCTATAAGTTTGGAGGCCTTCATCACTCTTGGGCTTTATTTTGACATCTCTTAAATGATTTCGGCTTAACTCTTTGCTACTGAGACCAATTGAATCGATTCCAAGCCCATGTGATAGCTGACTCACTTGGCTTAATTTTCATGGAAACCTCACTTCAATCCAAATTAAATATCATCTTCGTTTGGGCCCGAATAATTTATGCTTAATTGCTGAACTTGGTAAAAAAATATCCATTTATGACCTAAAAAGCCTTATTTGAAAGTAGGAAAATGTGAAATTCAATTGTTTTAGTCTCAAATCCAATGATTTCATTAAGAAAAACAACAAAAATCTATGTTAAAAAGCGGTAAAATATCACCCCTATCAAATCCCCAAACCTAGCTTTGTTTGTCCTCGAACAAAAAAGAGACTAAGAAAGGAAATTAAGTTTGAAATTTTAGAAACTCACGTACTTGTGACTACTGCTTAGAGGCTGAAACTTTGTGATTTTTATCTCGACAAGCCTGCCTAAGACTCTCGTCTCATATTCCCGCCAAAACTCTCCCAACTGGCCAGACGAAATCCCAACCTGCAAGCACCTTAATTTCACCAAAATTTGACTCTTTACATTTATTAGGATATTGCGTGTGCTTTCTTACTAGAGAGTATTAGCTAAGTGAAACTATACTGGGTTTGTAATGCAAGGAGACTAATATTTAAAGGTGGGGGTTAAAGTGTTTAAGGGTTACTGTATTTCAAGAGAATATGCGAGATATGCCGCAAAACCACAAGAGAGAACATACCACTTGATGACACAACTTCCAGTCACTCTCTTCTTTACTTAGTTTGCTCATCCTCCAGACTTAGATTCTTTTATGGGAATCTAAATTCTTCTTCGAACACCTTCATACTCCTTTAGACGTTTTCCACCTTTTTCCACATTGATCCCTGATTACCCTGGTTCTTTTGCTAAACAAGTATGGATCATAAAGCTTTGGATTCTAAATTTCTGTTTTTTTCTAATGCAAAAACTTTCACCATTTACGGCAAGGCACAAGTCTTACCTTAATTTTGATGATGTTTTACCAGGGAAAATCAGTCTTAAACCTTCTCTTTCGAACTTCCATGCTCATATTAAGATCTAGCATGCTTTTTTTCTCCAGTCTTCGTAAGTGATTGAAAAATTGCGTCGGTGTCTTCTATCCGGCGTTTTAACACACATCAGCCTATAAACAAGAAAGAAAAAGAGATTGCATGGGGTTTAAAATGATTTTAGGTTTATGGGTGTGGTACCAACTAAATGTGAGTTGACCATTCATGATCAACAACAGAGTGGTAAAGTGGATACGAAGTCCTGAATGAGATTCGTTTCCCTAGTCTAATAAATCTAATAAGAAAGATTCCAAGTCAGGTTTAGTTTCCAGTTAGATAGAGTCAAAAATAAGATTCATTAAAGTAAATGTAAACCGAAATCTGTCGGGGAAGCTAGAGTATGGAATTTTTGAACCGAACGTCTCGAACAGTCTGGCATAGATGCTCACTAAGCCACAAAATCCAGCTTATAGGCAAGGAAGGTCCTCATTCACAACATGGTTTGACTCAATAAAAAGCTTTGACTCGATTTTTTGTTGTTGAAATTTTGCAAAAAGTAGGCCAAAAGAAACAAATGAGTTAGATAATGAGGAATACCCCCCCCCCCCCCC
>OVAP01001087.1:0-26661 GCA_900406295.1 Aurinia saxatilis
AATGAATGTAAAACAACTATGAAAAAGGTCATAAAATGCAACATATCAACAGCCAAAGACATTCATACAAGAGACCAAGTATTAGTTACTTTGCAAGTACCTACTTCATCTCCCATGACATTATTCCAACCTGAGTGTTTAAGAGTATTGGTAACTGTCTTTGGCTCATGATATTTTACCCTATCAATTAACATAATATGCATTATATTTGGCTTAAATACCTGCTCTTCCTATGGTGATCATAAAATGTTGAGAGCTTGATAGACTTATTGGAAAAGCTATTCTTTTTGGACAAGATTGATGTGAGCTTGTCCCACTTGGAGAAGATTGAGAGGTGTTGCCTATAGTTACATGATCAAAGCTCGACGTACACCCAAAAATCTCATCATCTTCAGTAGTAGGCTCACTATTTTCATCATATTTTGTCTTGATGGGGTTAAAGGAGGAAAATCATTGTCTGTGTACATGAGAATCATATATTCAAATGCTGCAGGAGGCATATCTTCAAAGGATGCATGAGGTACATCTTGTTGTGACGTGTCTGCAAAAGAATCCGTTGTATGAGGTATATTGGAGTTGACTGAGAATGTAGAAGATGTAATGTTGAGAAACAAAACTTATTTTCCATGATATTAACAAAGGAGAATTTGTCTCATTCTCCTGCAATGAAACATAATCCATTTTAAAAGGATATGTACTCTCATAAAAAATAACACGTCTGCATATTTACACTATTTAAGTGACATATGATCAAACTTATTATGAGTATAATCTCTTAATGTTGGAAACAAACGCTTCCAAAAACTCTTAAGGCTGAATACTCAAGAACTGTATTGTAAAGTTTTTGATAAGGACTCATATTACCTTGAAGAGTTGTAGTAGGCAGAAGATCACTCAACAAATTGGCTGTGAAGAAAGTTTCTACCCAGTATATATGTTTCCTCTCAGATAACCCAAGTTAGGTTAGATATCTATGTTTCCTCTCAGTTAAACCATTTTGTTGAGGAGTGTGTGGACAAGTCAGATATTGCTTAATTTCACACTCGATTACGTGTTCCAAGAATCTATTTCCAATGAATTCACCACCTTCATCACATTCAACATTACCAATCTCGCATCCAAATTGATTTTCAACAAGCTTCTAGAACTGTAGAAATATTTATGGAAATCTGACTTCCTTTTCAAATGATAAAATCAACTGTAATTAGACCAATAATTTATGAGAGTTACATAATACTTAAACTCTTTGGTAGACAACACATGAGAAATGTCCCAAAGATCACAATGAATCCTCTCTAAAGATATATAAGCTACAAACTTACAAACTACAAAAGGCAAACATCTGCTTTTCCCAATATTGCATGAAGTCCACTGAGTCTTGATACTCTTGCTTATTGAAAGAAAATTCTTGGTTGTTAATTTTTTAAGAACCTGATAACTGGTATTTTTCAATCATCTATGCAAAATATCTTCTTCATTCACTTTGACTTGTCTTGATAAGAGAAAGATATATGCAACATATTATTCAAGAATATACAAACCCTCAATGTTTCTTCCCATTATCAGAAGATTCTTTGATACTTTTCCTTAACAATCACGCCAATCGGAATCAAACTCAAACAAACAAGGGTAATCACAAGTGATTTTATACATTGATAATAAGGATTTTGCAATGTCATGGCACACTAAGACATCTTTCAAAGGTACAGTACATGATGTAGATGGAAGAATAGCATACCCAACGTGTGTATGATAGGAAGGTAATTACCATCTCCTATCATTACTGATTCAGAACCATTGTATGGTTGAGATTGTTGTAGACATCTTGTGGAGTTGGTAACATGAGCAATGACTTCACTATCTGGATGCCATATAAAGCCATCTTGATCAGACAAGTGAACAATTTGCGTGGCTGTTAAAGCTGCTGGAAGGTCATCATGTTGATAGTTTTGTCAAATCTATGTCAGCACTTCATAGTTTAATGACCTTTGTTTTAACAAATTTGACAACTGGCTTACGTCTTAAGAAGATTGACTAGATGAGATATGTTGACGAAAGTATTTTCTTTTTTTTGTATATGCTCCCTTTCCTCAATTTCCTCAGAAGTGGCTGGAACCTCTTCCTATGTTGGTGTGCAACACTTGTTGGTTTGACTGCTCAGACTGATCAAGAGAGAATGCCAGATGAGGAGACACATTAAAAGGGCCAGAATACTCCAAAAGACGATCTTCAAAAGCACAAATAGTTGTAACAACTTCTTCTTAGCTTGTCTATGGCAAGATATTAAGGAACCCTTCAGTTGGGTGATTACTGGTTCATACTTCTCACCTACCCCTTTGATAGTATACAACATTTTATTCATCTCTGATACAAGATGTCCTACGGAGGCTATCTGATCACAAACATTTTTTATGCTTTGAGATGTGAAGAGAATGATTTACTTTACTGAAGGCCTGTTGAAATGAGAAGCAAATAGCATCCATATTTCTCGCATTGTGTTCCATCCAATGACCACGCTTGCAACATCTTCAAAAAGAGCTCCTATTAGCCACACATGAACTACGTTGTCTGCCATTAACCACGCTTCATAATCTGGATTTGGAAGAGTGTCCTCCGGGCCTCCAGCTCTTGGAGCTTGTAGAGTAGGATTTGGCCATCTTGTTACGCCTATAATGAAGCCTAGCAGATGTTGACTTGAGAAACATTTCAAACTGAGATTTTCAAATTAGGTAGTTGTTTTCAGTGAGCTTTAGATTGATACAATTTGTAATATTTAAAGTGGGACAAGAGTTAAGTTGGATTTGAGCCGCCATGACTTTGATACCATGAAAGCAAACTCAATGAGATTGCAACATGAGAAAGTTTTGATCCATTACTCTTAAGGTTTTTGATATAACAATTCAAGTATTTATACACTTTACACAAATTGTATCCCTAATCTCTCTTTAACACATTATTGTTGATTGCTAAAGAATGATTCTATTTGTTATCATCATCCTAGAGCTTGTACTCGTCCATATCTTGCTGTCATGAGCTGTATAACTCATCTTTTTCTTTTGCTTAAGACCGGTTTTGTTGTCCGTAAGTTACTCCGCAATTTCCTCTGCAATGACCGTTATAAGTTTGGATTACCAAATTACTGGAGTCGGTAACGGGCTCATGTTCTCTTGGGCGTCAGTCTTTGACGATATTCTGCATTTTGGGTGTTGAAGAAATCTCCCTTGTCAAACCTTCTTCCTAACTCAGTGTTTTCACACTTAGAGCAATTTCAGCAGTTAGCTCTTGTGTGACTTTGGTTTTGATACTAACGGTATCTGCTGTTTAACCCGACGATCTCTATCCAATTAAGTATTTTCGTTGAAGAAATCACCAATACTATATGTCGGCTTACAATCATTTTTTCTTTCTTTCTAAATATGCTTCTTTGTTGTTTTTATTTTTGTTGTTGTTTCTTTTTATTGTAGTCTGAAAAAGAAAGAAAATGTTGTAACTTTTGAATTCATTTTTTTAAAAGTAAAATATGTCATTGTAGACAATAAACGTACATCTCAAACATATGGTAAACCATTTAAAAAACTTATATAACTTTTTGCAATGCTTTTTAATCAAAATACTAACATATGCGATGATAATAACAAAAAAAAAATGTTACCATAACAGGGGGAAATACTACGCAATATGTTTTTTTTTTTAACTTTGTAACTAGTAATCATAATTTTTGCATTATGATTTTTTTTTTTAAAACAAAATTGTATAATTACAGAGTTGTCTCCAATGTATACAGTAAAACCTCTATAAATTAGTAATGTTGAAACTTAAAAAATTTATTATTTTATAGAGATTAGTTAATGGATAATATAGAGTTATTTCTATTCTATATAAAAAATTTACCCTAATGTTCATACAAGAAAATGTGGTGATGTGGTGATACATGTTAATTTTATTCTAAAAATTGTGGTGATGTATCTTCGGAGGCTTTTCCATCCCCGGTCTAATACTATTATATAAATGTCATTGACAAAAAATAATAATGTTCATACAAATTCTTTTAAAACTTTTAGTTTAATATAATTTATTATCTATATATTTATCTTACTAAACATTATGTTAATTATCTCGGTTATCACAATAAAATGGATGTTCATAGTCTCCTTATTTTATTCATATATAAACAATTCATATTACATATTAGAATTTTATGAAAATTGAAATTGAATAAATACAATACCTTTAAAAGTATTTAATAGAAACAATTATCACATGCAAAACTTTTTAAAATAATAATAACTGGATGCATAGAACAATGACAATACTATGAATTTTTATTGCAACTTTGCACGAAAATAAAATAAATATTAATGTAAAAAAGATTCCAATTTTAAGAACTAGTATACAACGCTATAGTCAGATTTTACTATATATATATATATATATATTAACACCTAATATTAATAATTATTATTGGGATCATATTTTACATAAGAATTTTTTAAAAAGTTTTTATCTTATTATTTTATCAAATTATATCATTTATTTTACACCAATCCGACTTGAAATCAGAAGAATTTATTAATTTATAGTGATTATTAATTTTAAAAGTATTAATTTATAGAGTTTTCTGTTATATATAATTTTGGATAAAATGTTTGGTAAATTATTTTTAAGTATATATATTCGCATGGAGTAATGATAATGCATGACGAAGTGACGTATCGCATTGGAATCATGCTTTTGGAGAAAGTTTGAAGATCAAATCAAACCTTTATTTATTTGCTCGTGATTTTGTTTTTCACCTTTCCGTTCTTTGGGATTGTCCTTCCCTTCGTTACCAAAATTTCAAAAGACAATATTGATGTAAATGCTTCTAATTATTTCAAAGCTGTATGTGGAAATTTGTCATTTCTTTTCTTACTCATTTATGTGTGCCATTGCTTTGTGCTAAGACCGTACGATCTCGTCGTACAATATTCAAAAACATATTCATTGAACCCTCTTTTTTTCAATCATGCTCCACCTCCTTTAATATCTCTAATTTGAACATTTTGGCAGCTATAGAGAAAAAGTACGACCATACACATACAAAAAAAAAAAAAAAAAAAAGTGAAATGGTAAAAACTTAAAATTTACCAAGAACCAATAATTCAACTGGTTAAGACTGCAGGCAAATCCTAGAGATCGTTAGTTTGAATAATTTTTGGGACAAACCATAAAATATGTTCCGATCTCGGATTTGAAAAGATATAATGGGTCTAACTACATAACCTTTTTGTAATTTCAAAGGAAAAGGAAAGCTCCAAATTTCAGTTTGACATGGGTGATATTTTTGAGAAAGGTATTTGAAACCATAAACAGTATAAATAAACCAAGTACTTTGGCACATTCCATTTAATAATTTCGCAAGGTGGAGGAGCCTGAATGTAATCACAAAATTGGTAGTGGAACTAGTGATATATTTATGAATTGTTTTAGAAAATACAGTTTTTATGGCAGATTTTTCATATTTATTGCACACCTTTTAAAGAATATATCACTCATAAGATAAAGAAGAAGACCTCCATGATTTATGTCACTATGGATAGATTCCATCTACATAGAAAGATGAGAAATGGAGATTTTAAACACAATCTCCGAAGCCCTTTAGGACTGTCAAAGGGAAGCCACTTTCTCATGTGGTTTATTGAATCATCCCCTACCCAATCAATGTTTAGTCGTCTCCACTTTAATTATAACCTTAATTACTTCCCTTAATTATTTAATTGATTATGTAAGTTAGACCTCTTCATCAGACAAGGGTGCTGCCTTCACGTTACACACTATCTCTCTTCCTTTTTCTTTCGGGATAAAATACTTATCTCTCATTCACACGCACATATATACATGTATATAAAGATATTACTTGGTTTTCAAGAACTTGTTATAGTGTTGTATTTGTTGTAGTTATCCGCATTTTGACTGTATTAATTTCCCACGAAGAGTAGCAAATGTTGAGATTTTATGTGTGTCTGTAGAATTATTGAGATACATAATGCAATTTTTTTTTTCTTGAATTAGGCTTCAACATTGTACCTTTTACTACATACAATTAATAGTGTGTACACATTTGGGATGATAGGATTATATGTTTTGAATCTGGTTCTGGGAGATGTATGCATTTTGGTTCTTAACTTTCCAATCATAAAAAAGAAGGATATAACACAATTGGCAAACGTTTTGGTACGACCATAAATTGGAATTTCCCGAGTTTTGATTGCATGCGTATAATCTTTTTCAGTCTATCCACTTTTGAATTTTGGTTTGATAAATGTGTCTAAGGATTGACTTGCAAACAAATTATACATTTACCCAAAAACTTGCTTACTTTTACTTCCGCAGATGTTACTTTACAACGTGAGCCGAATAATAATAAAAAGAAGGTAGTGTGTACGCAAGTAAGGACTAGGGTTTTGCGGTTTGACTAGAGCTCACGGGATCGGGAAACAAGAAACAATTAGGGACCACATCATTGGTTTCCATGAACTAATTTGATTGTTAATGAAAGATTAATACAGTAATTAATTAAGTAATGCAGATATCCTAGGGGCTGTTCCCTGGAAGTAAACCATAAAGCCATCTTTCAACATTCAACCATCCACATGCACGTTGTGACACCATCATTATATATATATATATATAGATAAGTTATTCGATAATTTCAGTAATTAAATAACATAATTGACCAGCTTAGTTATCTCTTCTTCTTATTAATTGCCTTTTCTTTTCACTTTTCGGGTAAACTGGTTTGCATGTACGTGTATATATATATATATATATATATATATATATATATGCGTACGAGCGGGAGGTATAAACAGATACAAAATTGTATGTAAGCTAGTACGTAGCAGATTTTGCAATAGCACGTCACGTGCGAAGTATATGATTAGTTTAGGGTCAAATATTACATGCATGGACGATTTATAACGTTAAACACTTGAGAAACATTTGATAATTAAGAAAGATCTCAAGACCCTTCACTATCGTCGGGTCATTTTAATTCGCGTGTACTTATGTTTCTCTGTCTTTCCAAAACACATTATAATTCAAGAAAAAGAGACATGTACATATATATTGGGCAAAGGATTTAAAAATTCAATGGTCAAAGATTTGCAGTGGATCTGTCGGTGCCTACCACAGGCCTTTCCGTATAACAAAAACTCTTTTTGTGTCACGATGAAACTTGTAGAGTCGAGAATGAGTTTAAGTAAGTACGGATGCTAATTATGTCTTTCCGAATTCCGTAAACGCCCTCGTACTACTGGAGATAATTACAGACACGAGCCATGCTGCATGCGAATGCGATGAGGTCCTACCTTCCATCTCGGTGCACCCGCTTCCACCTGATTTTCGGCCTTGTTGGTGGGGTGCTCCCACGTGGCATTACCAGATGTCCCGTGTCCAAAACAAATTTCTCTAAACGATGAAACCTCTTCTCCATAGTCCATTAATTTTCCTTGTCTTTTTTCTAAATTCTTCTATCTTGGATTTGTCTTGTGAAATTTATGGATCATACCCGGAAACTGCGAGCCAAAAAAAAAAAAAAAATCGGCTAATACGATTGCTGACGTCATCTTGTGATATTTTACGGTTTTTTTCCAAAATTTTCATCTTAATTTATTTCATATATACCTATATACACAAAAATATCTCGCAAGAATAAACCTAAGAAATTTGACTACGTACGCGTAACTTGGAGGAATATTTCACTCTTATCTTTTTCATAAGTCAAACAATTTACCTAAGTATTTGACTTCTAAATACAAACATGGAAGTTCCGTAAAAATATAAAAGTACAAACACGAAATGAAAATTGTTACGCTGTTTATATTGAACGTCTTTGTACGCTTCTGTCAAAACAATCGCTGTTTAGGCACCGATTTTAACCTAAATTACATCTTAATTATTGTCAATTTCTAGTTTTTTTTGGATAAAGAGTCTATTTATAGTTATGTGCACCCATATTAATCATAGTACGTCAATTAGTAAATATTTAGACCTCTAACCCATATATATTTATTTTATTTGTTAGTTTGGTTTTCTACGACTATGAGTTTGGCTAACGTATATTGCTCCCATACGTTACAACTACATATTGTCATCAGTGGCTTTCAGTGATGTTGAGTTTTTGGAAGATATTCCTCGATTAAACATTGTTGCTTGTCGAATATATTTTTGAGTTACTAGTCTTTTTATTTATTAATTATGAAGAGTTTGACTTACTTGTCAACGAAAGAATATATATACTTTAATTTCTTATAGATCAAACACTTTGTAAATGTTTTTTCAAAGTGTACAAAACACAAAAGTGTTTATTACAAAATTCACAGCTATTAATATATTCGTCTGTCTTTATGATACAGTCGCAGAATTTCATTGATTCTTTATTTTTCAATAATTCTTCTTACAATTCTCTTCAAAGTTAAAACAAAACTCACAAATTTTAGCAGTTCGTAGACATTTTTTTTATCTTCTTCCAGAAGTTTTCTGCACTATATAATAGAACATTCCAAAAAAAAGAAAGAAAAAAAAAACACTGAGAATCTAAGTTGGATAGTCAAGAATATAAATTGAAAAGCAGAAGACTGTACACTTTGACGGGAATAATATCTTGGCTAAATATTACTGTCCTGTTCCGTATCTAATTCTAGTTAATATCTCGACTTACAACTTACAAGAAATTACCATTGAATGAAAACCTGTTAACTTGAGTTTATACTAATTCCAACACAAATTAAATTTTGTTTTGTGAGAATGTTTATTTAAATTGCAAAACTATTTAAGAGAAAAAAAAAACACATAACGTGTCGAACCCCAAGGAAAAGATTGATTATAATGTATACTCATCTGAGTTTCGTGACTAAACAAAAAATTAAAAAAAATGGAGCAGATGGTATGAAAATAAACTACGTGAAGGCACCAAACAAGTAGTAATGGAGTAAACCACAGAGTACACGTGTCAACAAATAATATGGAGTCCAGCTGTCTGGTCCCCCACATCCCGATCTCGCCGCGATACATTGACCAAAAGCAGATGAAAAGAGCGCGAGAAGTTCCAAGAGAACGCCGTTATTTTGAGTTGTACCGGGAAACGGAAGGAAGTAACTTAGGGTTTCCGATGAGCTGCCGGTTCTTTGTGGGACAACTCCCTTCCAAACTACTGCGGATTCACCGGATATTGCCGGTCCTGGTCAACCGGGTAAATCCCGTTCTAAAATCTGTGCCCTCATTTATTCCTGTTATATTTTAATTACCCGTTACAAACAATTGTATGTAGCTAATTTGTTTTCAAACTCATTGCCTGAGTTCATAATCTTCGACATGATCATTTCATTTCCGATAACTTTTTTTCAGTCACATGATGGGGAAAAAACATACCACCCATCTAAAATAATTAATTATAACTGGGGCGAATTTAGAGAGTTTTATATAGTTCGAATGTCCTTAACATTTTATTCAAGCCAGTACGGGAATTGACCATTTCGGAAAATAAAATTACTTAAAGAGATACTACTTTTTGTAATGAAAACGAAATAAATAGAAGTATTAATCACGAATAGTAAGCCGTTCACTTAAATCCTGGATATAACCCAATGTGAAATGACATTTATACCCTTACATATCTTCTTCACCTTCTTCCTCCTCCCCCTCTATATATAGTAACCATTCCTCTTCCATTCTTCCTCACACCCTTAAAGCTTCAAAAAACCAGATCAAACTTGAGATACTCACCATTTTCTGTCTCTACCTCTCTCTCTTTCACTTCATTCTCTAAACACAAAACCTAAAAGATGCCTGAAGCACCAAAGGTCGAGGTCTGTGATGAGATTCTGGAGGAGAAGAACAAGAAGAAGCTCGAGTTCATCGAGGAAGTGACCTTGAACGCTGATGATGTCCAGAGACGGGTTCTCGAGGAGATCCTCACCCGCAATGCTGACGTGGAGTACCTCAAAAGACACGGTCTCCAAGGACGAACCGACCGCGAGACTTTCAAACATGTCCTCCCTGTCGTGACTTACGAAGATATTCAACCTGAGATCAACAGAATTGCTAATGGTGACAAATCCCAAATCCTCTGTTCTCACCCCATCTCCGAGTTCCTCACAAGGTTTGACCCATTCTTTAGATTCGAATCTGGGTTTTAATGGGTACTCAAAAAAGCTTTTTACTTTCTCATCCGTTCACTGTTTATCAACTTTTTGTTTATGGGTCTACTTTTTGTCGAAATCATTGATGCATATAGTCTTTGAAAAATGTCTCTCAAATTTTAAAATTTCACAACAGTTCTGGAACATCTGGAGGAGAGAGAAAACTGATGCCAACAATCGAAGAGGAACTAGACAGAAGATCCCTTCTGTACAGTCTCTTGATGCCTGTGATGAACCAGTTTGTTCCTGGCCTTGACAAAGGCAAAGGCATGTACTTTCTCTTCATCAAATCCGAATCCAAGACTCCTGGTGGTCTCCCTGCTCGTCCCGTCTTAACCAGTTACTACAAATCCCCTCACTTCAAGAAGAGGCCCTTTGATCCTTACACCAACTACACAAGTCCCAACCAAACCATCCTTTGCCCTGACTCCTACCAGAGCATGTACTCTCAGATGCTCTGTGGTTTATGCCAACACAACGAGGTTCTTCGTGTTGGCGCTGTCTTCGCCTCTGGTTTCATCAGAGCCATCAAGTTTCTTGAGAAACATTGGCCTGAGCTAGCCCGTGACATCAGACTCGGCACCCTCAGTTCCGTGATAACCGATCCTTCCGTACGTGCAGCTGTTGAGGAGATTCTTAAACCGGATCCAAAGCTTGCGGACTTCGTCGAATCTGAATGCAGGAAGAGCTCTTGGCAAGGGATCATCACCAGGCTCTGGCCAAACACTAAGTATGTGGATGTGATTGTGACTGGGACAATGTCACAGTATATTCCAACTCTTGATTATTACAGCAATGGTTTGCCTCTTGTCTGCACAATGTATGCTTCTTCCGAGTGTTACTTCGGTGTGAATCTCAGGCCGCTCTGCAAACCAAGCGAGGTCTTTTACACTCTCATACCAACCATGGCCTACTTCGAGTTCTTGCCTGTTCATAGGAACAGTGGAGTCACTAGCTCAATCAGTCTTCCCAAAGCACTCACTGAGAAAGAACAACAAGAGCTTGTTGATCTCGTTAATGTCCAGCTTGGTCAAGAGTACGAGCTTGTCGTCACCACCTATGCTGGTAAGAAAATCCACCATATTTCACTGATTTGATCAAAATATGGGAATCCTTTCTGTTACAAAAGGTTGAATTTTAGACTAAATTATGAATCTCTCGTAATTTCCTTTACAGGACTTTACCGGTACAGAGTGGGTGATGTCCTAAAAGTGGCTGGTTTCAAGAACAATGCGCCTCAGTTCAGCTTCATATGCCGCAAAAACGTGGCCTTAAGCATTGACTCTGACAAAACTGACGAGGTTGAGCTTCAAAACGCAGTTATCAACGCGGTAACACACCTTGTTCCATTCGATGCCACACTCTCCGAGTACACTAGCTATGCGGACACATCATCTATCCCGGGCCACTATGTCTTGTTCTGGGAGCTTTGCTTGAATGGTAGCACGCCAATTCCTCCCTCGGTCTTTGAAGATTGCTGTTTAACCATAGAGGAATCACTCAACAGTGTGTACAGACAAGGAAGGGTCAGTGACAAGTCCATTGGACCATTGGAGATCAAAATGGTCGAGTCAGGGACTTTCGATAAGCTCATGGATTACGCAATAAGCTTAGGGGCATCGATCAATCAATACAAGACACCGAGGTGTGTGAAGTTTGCTCCAATCATTGAGCTTTTAAACTCTCGGGTTGTTAAGAGTTACTTCAGCCCCAAGTGTCCTAAATGGGTCCCGGGTCACAAGCAATGGGGAAGTAACTAAAGAGCAAACTTTGAGGAAGAAGAGAGACTCTCAGTGGCATAGAAGGTTCTACTCCCATTTGAACTGTTTTTGTAATCAAATGAATATCGAGAAAAGTGATTAATTATTATGTACGTGGTGTCTAATGTTAATCTTAATTTTAATTTCTCTAAGTTCGATAAGCTTTTCATCCTTTTTATCCAATTTGCGTCCCGTACCAGCGAAATTGACATATATCTTAGTGGACGAAATAGAACCCTATTGTGAATAATAACCTCTATTAAAATTTTGACAAAATAAAAAAGCGTCTCTATTAATATAATTATACAACACAAAATAAAAAACATCCCAAAATTCTTCCCTGATTCTCATATAAGTTTTGTCCCAATTTCTTTTGCTTTTAAATGAATGTTAAAGTTATATTCAAATAAAAAAAATTTTATTTTACATCAGACTTTTTTTTTAACTATAGGCAAACTTTTCCCACACTTATTCACTTTCTCCATTCTATTTTCTTCTACATGTTCTTTTTCTGTCCTTTTACTTTAAACAAATTCTTCTTTTTTTTTTTTTTTTGTTAATTTATAGTTCGTTGCATCCCTGATTTTATAATATATCAAACCAGTTAAGCTAGCCGGTAGTTATGAGCAGTTCATGCTCGTAATCTACTATATATAAAAGAAGTTATTCTTTGCTCCTAGCTATGCCACCTATGCAAAAATAATCAGCCATTCACATTAGGCCACATGGACAAAAAAAATTTGAATCCACGTTAGTTTTCGTAGGTGCATAATGGGCATTACACTGGCAGTCCATTAAGAAACGTCGTTTAGCCCAAACCATTCTTTTGTTCTCCACCTCAATGTCGTCGGACTCCAAAATCGCTTTCGAACGACGTGAAAAACGAAGGCTTACCTCGGGCAGGACTCTTGATATTTTAGTATCAAACGGTAAGGAACCCAATCGACTCTTGAGGCTTTGAATTTAAGTCTCTATTAAAGGTTTGATATCTTTGACGCCTGATCTTTTGCTATCCAGAAGCTCTTTCGGCGTTGCTATCCACCTCTCCAAAGTAACAGTCCATTAAATATGGTCAAAAGAAACGGATACCGTCACGGCGTATATAATTTAGTGCTAAATGCCTCCTCTCCACGTTGCAATCACTTGGTGAGATCAATTGATTCCTCATCAATTAGAAACCGCATGTAACTCTTCTTACAACACCATTGTGCTTCGATTTGGTAGTTGAACTTGTTGTGATCAAACCATACCCTCCAAGAGAAAGAAACCATGTTTGATCCTTTTCTCAATTTGTACGAGTTTAACTGGGAAAGGGAAATGGCATGGTAATGTATAGCCATTTTGAATCGTAAGTATCTAATTATACCATCTCCTTTTCCTTCCTCATCCCTTTTTTCTCAACTTGGTATCTTTCTCAACCTCATCTCATGAGATTGATTGTTTGGAAATCTGAGATTCGCATTTGGTTATATCTAATTTTCTGTACGGGCATAGCTTTGATGATTCTGAAAAAATGTTTCTTAGTCAATATTTGAGAAGGAGATTGTTGTCGGTTGCATACACTAAATTAGAGTCCACTGCTGCAGCTGCTGCTTCGACGATTCGGACTGCGAAAAACCGTCTTGAAGAGTTCTTTGAACTTGATCAAAGACATGACGAAGATAAACCTTGTTTTCTACGGTTCGGGCGTGTCTTTTGTTAGTCATACGAGACTCTTAAATTAGCAATATGCATGTGTTTATGTTTTAGATTAATACAATTTCAAATGGGGTTTGGTGATTATTTGGGTGTGTTATTGGTCGAGGTTGGAAAGCTTCGGAACTGAGACTCAAGTCATGGGATGAACTTCAGAAGTTGCGGTATGTTCTCCTGAAAGAGAATAACATGTTGATGACTCAAAGTCAAATGCTTCAAGATCAGAACATGATGTTTCCAAACCCTGAACGCATTCCGAAAGTGAAGAAATCGATGTGCCGCATAAAGCAGGTTCCGACGGAGAGAGAAATTGAAGAACCCGATCCTAGAATATCAGTTGAGATGAAGATAATAGTCAATGCTATGTGACTCGAGAGGCATGAGAGCTTTTGGAGGTTTAATAAGCAACACATGATTGGTATTTTGTTCCCAGTGATTGTGACTCTCTTGTGTTTGGCAGTAGAAATGTTTGATTTTTGCGAGACATACACAAGTTTATTTTTGTCTTCAAACATAATGCAACTTCGCTTACGACTGCATTGATCGAATGACATATTAACATGTTCAGGTTATACACGCCCATGAAGGTATAATGGATAAGAAGTTTTTAGAGATGTGAGAGTTGTTCATAGTTTTTTGTGGATCAACCTAAGGAAACATTATTATTCACTCACATGATGTTGTTAAAGTTGTAACGTTTCACTTAAGTTCATGTAAATTCTATCTTCAGTTCAGTACTCTCTTTCGGACCTTCTACACTTCCTTGCATCTTCATTTCTTTTACATGTGTATTGATTGCTCTGTTTGAAATATGCTGGAAATAAACAAGCAAAAATTTAAAAGGTGATAAGGACCTGTCATCGCCATGTTGGTTAACATTGTAACTCCAAAGTATAAAATCTTAAATCCTATTCACATTGAAGACAAGTTATATGCGGGTATAGTTACCTTAAATTCATATTTCAAGCTAGTCTGACTTAATTAGACTATGTGTGGAGTATAAAGAAATAATGGCGAGAACAAAATTTAAGGCTCAATGGAGGAGTCTTGGTGGAGAATTATATAAAACTTTTTGGCCAATGTGATTGCAAATTAAGTGATTGTAAAAGAATATGAGTGTAACTTTATGCAAAAAAAGATTTACAAATTCACGTTTGATGTGAGAAAGGAAAAGAATAAAAATGAAGTGATATTTTTTGTATTCTCAAAAGTTTTACATCTCAAAACTACTAATGGGATGGTAATGATCGAATTTCTAAAACATTAGACTTTATATAAAAGATAGATTAGAAACTTAGCTTTAAAATTTATATTAATTTTTCAGAATGTTGTGGATTCATAATTTTTTTTTTTAAGGGAATCTGAGAGAAAAAAACATTTGAGATATATATGAAACTGACCTTAACACTTCCATTATTACTAAATTTGGATATGTAGCTGAATATTTTGAGATGGCTTACAATTATATAGAGGAATCTGATAAGTATTTTAGCGACTCTAATATTTATTATAGTGTTTGTGAATGGAGAATTTTTACTATTTTTTGTTTAAGAATTTATTAAGCCACAAACCCACCCAAGCTGGGGTAAGAACCCTAGTTCTCTTAATATAAATCGTGTCTTTTGGAGTCATCTTTTGTTTTATCTATATAAAGAGATATTTTCAGAGAGATGTGAACACGATAGTAAATGTTCAACCGTTAACAAACAAAAGATGATTCTATAAAGAGAAGAAAAACGGCTTTGAGAAACAATTAAAGGAACCAACCGGAAAGACATTTGAATGGTGGCTAATGACTGATTTCCGTCTGTGATCTCATCCTCGATTCTTGTGTCCATTCCCAGATCGGGTACAAGCTATTCATCACTAAAACCGGGCAAAGACATGCGCTCGATTTAACGATTCCGCATAAAAAGGTCTATGTTCTTAGTAATCATGAACAAAAAGATCTATGTGTTAGGATCACTCATTCATGGGGAACTGCATTAATCAGATCATGCTTGGATTGATTGAAAATGGCAAATCCTTGATGATATTAATACAAAAATTGGATAGCGTTTGTCATATATGATTATTTGGAAAATATCATGTTGAGAACCGGAACATATTGCACAAATTTGGATAAGCTGTAACCGGAAATTTTGTTGGATTATAGGAATTACACGGTTTTAGTGTCTCTGCGTAGATGCTAAAATTATCTTTCTAATGGTGTGTAGAACGCGTTATTTGTATTGGTGTTGTGTAGAACGCGTTATTTGTATTGGGGTTAAAAGTTACGGCAAATTTTTTGTAAAACTATGTTTTAGTACGAAGATTAACCATAACCGCCACGTATCAGTTTATCTTAAAAATACATATCTTGTTTTGGCAATAGAATGTTTTTGGTATATCCAATTTGAAAACAATAAAAAATTTTGAAAATGAATTTTTTTTTTAATTTAAACAGTCAATGTACTATCACGTTTAATTTTGTGGATTCATGTTAGAAAATACATTGACATAGTGGGACTTAAAATTTTGCACGAAATAAATTAATTTGGTATAATTACATTGTACAATGGGTGATAATTAATTGAAAACGTAGTGAACTTTCTATATGTTTTTGTTGCAAGCTTATTAGTTATGTTTTAGAAGTATGCAAAGATGTTAATGTCTCAATGATGTTTAAGGAGGAATGTCGTCCACTTGTAAGAACATCACTACTGAGCTCAATCAAAGAGACAAAATGGATTGTGACAATAATGGTATCGTAAATTTCATTATGTACTCGAAGAGCAAGAAGTGAAAGAGGATATTTTCCATCTCATGGAAGAGCATGAGCAGGGAATACAACTCAACACAAGAGAGATCAAAAGGAATATGTTGTATGAAAAGGAAAAAATAGTATCACTCGCATCATGTTGTTGAGTTGTAAGCAAGATGATCTCATGTGTGAGTTTGAGGAGTAAAAAAATTTAAAAGGCATGTGGGAGGCCTTGAAAGAAATTTTTGGAATCACATTGACGACCAAAGATTTAATCAAAGGTTTAATGACTACAAGAAGCACCCAAATCAATCAATGAGGCAGCATCTTAGACTCATGTCAAACATGTTAGAGAGCTCATGAATGCTTGTCATATTATGTATAATGAGAAACAAGTGCAAAATGTTCTTCGCTCTTCACTTGAAATTTGGTACCATATGAAAGTTCAGATGCCACACAATGTCAATCTGAAAACATGTTAAGACATATTACGTCATCTTGAGTTAGATGATGAGCACTTAGAGGCAGCTAAACCCTTTAATAAGACCAATTTTGTGAGTTTAAACTCCAGTTTGAAACTCAAGAAAGGTGGCACGCGTGGAGGAAGGAAGGATAATACCAAAATGAAATATTACAATTGTGGCTTATCGGGTCACTTTACTCGTGCAGGCACATACACAAATAAGGTAACATCCTTGGACTCGAATTTTAATGCTTATGGTTATAGTTGTGAAATGTTGGTAGAATCTTATCCTCTTGTGGATTATAGACCCAAAAGACACATACCACGTAGCTAGAAATCGAGAAGCATTCCTAGAATACCGGCGAATCCCAAACAATATAAAATGGTTGTACGTGGGGAATAACTCCAAAATTTTAGTACTTGGTGTTGTCACTCCAAAATCCTAGCTTGACATATCATAAGTTAGGATTTAGTTTGAAATTCCATAATATGTGTTTAAATATTTCTCAAAGGTCTATGGTCTTTAGTTGGGGTTATGGTTGTGATGGTTTTGTAGTACTTGATTGCACTACAAATGTTACTAGTAGCAATGTTGATCGTTGTTTTTCATATGTCACAAGTTGTACTAATGTTGAAATGAATGTGTAGCATTCTAGAAATGGTCACATTGGTGTCGATCAAATGAATAGATTGGTCACTAGACTTAATCTTGTTACATGTAAACCATGTTTAGCTGGAAAAGCAATAAGGAAACCACTATAGAAAATCAACCAGAGCTAAATTGTCATTGCAACTAATTCATTCAAACATTTTTTGTTCACTAAATGTGATGACAAGGCATGAGGCTTCTTATTTCATCACTTTTATAGATGATTTCATTAGATTCAGGTATGTGAACATGATTGGTCACATTTCATAAGTATTAGATTACTTTAGACGATATGCCATTTTATAGAAAATCAGTTGGAGAGGACGATCACATGTCCGAGAATGGATCGAGGTCTTGAACTTGAATATATGACTAGTTTAAAGAATTTTGTGATAAAAAAGTTATCGGCATACAATTTACTACCTCTTACGCACCGCAAAATAATAGCAGAAAGAAGAAACCGAACACTCCTTGAATGGTAAGATCCATGATGGCGCTAGATAATCTCCCAGTTTTATATTGGGGAGATGCATTATTGGTTGTCGCCTATATACTTAACCTTGTGCCATCTAAATCTTTTACTTCTACTCTATATGAATTATGGATAAGAATAAAACCCGACATAGTGCATCTAAGACCTTGGGGGGGGGTGCAACTTTTGTTTTCCATACTTTACACCCTCATGGAAAATTGGGTCCTAGAGGGAGGAATTGTATCTTTATAAGATACTCTGCATATTTGAAGGACTATGTGCTCATTGGGAAGAAAACAGATGGGAGTGTAACAGAAATCGAATCATGATATGTGATAGTCTTGGAAAATGATTTTTCTTGGAAAGGGGAGATTTGTAGGGAAATCCATCTCCAAGGGATGATTGATCCAACTAATAATTCTCCCACAAAGAAATTTGTGGAAGTTGGTGAAATTTCACGTGAACTATCTCAGCTTAGTGAGAGAACGAAATTGGTTGTTGATTCTTATAGAAACGAACTACAAGAGTCTAAGGTGCGTAGAAGAAATTGTGGGAATCTCCTCGACATTCTTTTTATTGCTTATGTGAAGAATCCGGAGTATCATGGTAAGACGAAGCACATAGAAATCAAATGTCATTTTGTGAGAGATGATAGGGGTGATATTTTACCGCTTGTTAATATAGGTTTTTGATACTTCTCTTAACGAAACCAGTGATTTTCACCTTTTTGTGTTTTCAAAGTTTTTTTCTATCAAGTTCAGCAATTTCAACACCAGATGTTCAAGGCTAAATCAAGTTGGTGTACATTTTGGATTGAATTGAGCTTTAAGACAACCAAGCCACGTGAGTTAACTGTCACTAGGGCTTGGAATCAAGTCATTCGGCCTCAAGATTAAGACAGCATGCCCTTAATACTCAATCTTGGTATAGAGGATCAGTTCCATACATCAGAAGTTTGACCTTATATGAAGACCTTCAGATTTATAGATTGTTCTGAGACTTTGACACGAGCTAGAGGAAGATGTCAGCTTGACCATGCAAGTGGAATGAAGCAATTCTAATGGGTAGATCTTAAGTTAGGCTGATTTTATACTGAAGACATGGCTTGAAAAATAGGAAATATGATTTATTCTTATTACATGATTGCTTAGATTGACACCTTAGTGAATTGTTATATATTTGATCTCTTCTTCTTGACAACTTGATTATATCGAACTTGTTTAAAGGATGAGTATCAACTTCTGCGGCTTGCTTTCCTAAATCACCTTTGTGAGTGTTGTGTGAATTAGGTTGCAAGACATGTTTAATTATTACTATGAAAGTAGGAAGATTAATTTACGACTGGCTTGCATACTTAACCAGATTTGTCTGCCTAAAATCCGGAATAGCTTAATCTATGAACCCTAGAAAACTCTCTGAAACCCAACAATTATTTATTTATCTTTTATTTTATTTCACATATTTCAAAAACGCTTTCATTCGATTGATTGATAAACCAATTCGATCGATTGAAAAACCAAAAACTTTATTTTGTTGCTTAGCTCAAGTTGAATCGATTTTGTTACTGCGTACACTAGGCATGTGCATTTCCCCGAACCCGAACCCGAACCTATCCAAAATATCCGGGTTCGGATCGGGTATGGGTATCTTAAAATACCCGATCGGGTAATATGTCTCGGTTTGTTCTGTTTCGGTTTCGGATAACCCTAATTTTTTTCGGTTAACCGACTAAACCGAATACAAGTGCATTATGTCTTCGATACCCTAATACCCTTCGACAATTCCTAAAAAAAAGTGTCGTCTGTTTAGCTTCTCTATAGTCTGAGTCTCGAATCTCTCGATTGCACGCCTCAACCTTCAATTAAAGCAGATAAGAAGAGTGAAACTGGAAGATCCAGTTCATAATTATCATACCTCACCGTCTCCTCCATCAGAGACGTCTAGAAACGAGTCAAAGGTATGATTTTCGAAGCTACAAATTAGTGTTTTTGATTTCGATTGTGTGTTTCCGGTTGATTTGGGGTATATTAAAGGTTTCGATTAGGGTTTTTTTGTGATTTTGGGTAGGTTTTGTTTGATTCTGACTTAATTATGGATTTCGATTAGGTTTTCTATTTCGATTAAGCTTAGGTTTTGTTTGATTTATTGATTATGAATCTATTATGTGTTTGATTATGTGAAATGATTAATTTCAAACAAAAGAGACTTCAGGAGATGACGATGGCTTGAATTCTTATGTCATGTATGCTTATGACGATGGCTTCAATTCCTTTAATTATTGAAGATGTTTTCTTCTAGAATTCTTATGCCATGTATTCCTCTGGCTTTTGTAATGAGTAGTGGAAGAATTCATATGAAACATAAAATCTATCTAAAGTAGCTCATTGTTTTGAAACTTTTTTTTTTGATTTATGAAGAATGAAACTAGTCATTACTCATAAGATTCTACAAGTTTTTTTTAATCATATTCTAAGAAATGAGAATTTGTCATTTCATCATCTCATTGTTGTGTTTAAGGATTTAAGCTGGTTATTGTTGCGTTTCCTAGGTCTCTCTTTAACTTAGAAGCATTGATCATATTCTCTTACATTAATGTAACTTATGCTTGTTACTTGTAAGATTCATGTAATTGTTTTTAAGGTGCTTAGATTCAATATATTAATTGCCATTGTAAATAGTTTGTAGTTTGTTACTTTCTATTTTTTGTATTCTGAATTATTTTATACATGTTTTCATATGGATTCTACATCGGCTAGATATAGTGATAAAGATGTGGGAGATGATGCAGAGGAGTACTTGACACCTGAAAGTCAAAACACTAAGAACAAAGGGTAAAGGAAGGAGACAGCTAGTGGAGAAGCTAGTGGAACTACTTCTTCTAAACCGCCTAAGGCCAAGAAGACAGGCAAGAGTAACATAGGCAGGACACTCAACACAAGGTATCATGTATAGATCATTTCACAAGAACATCAAATGATCGACACAAATGCTCCTGTAACTATTGTGGTAGGGTCCTTTCCTGTCCAACAAGGTCAGGAATCTCAACTCTCACAATACATTTGAAAACCTGCAAAAAACACAATGCATGGTTAGAGGGAGATAAGCAGAAGCAGAAAGGCATAAAAGAAGATGGGAATGTCCAGAGATACAAGGTCACTGAAGCTGTTTTTAGAGAAGCATCAAATGAGTTGCTTGTGATAGCACAATTACCTATGTCTTTCATTGAAGGAATGGTCTGGAAATACTTCGGCAGTAAGGTAATTTATTATTTCTTTTTGGTTTCTCGAGTCATATTCTTAGAAATGTGAATATGTCATTCTACATTCCTATTTTTATCATCATTTCTGTTTTGTTTTGGTTCCCAAAATGATTATGTTAAGAGTTCATGAAAGCAAATGTAGATGTCTTATTTTTTTCATGATGTCATTTCTGTTTAGAATGCATATATTGTTTTCAGCTGAGGGAAGCAACAATTAAGAATGCATATATTGTTTGTATCCTACATTCCTATTTGTATCATCATTTATGTTTTGTTTTGGTTCCCAAACTGATTATGTTAAGAGTTTATGAACTGCTTACAGGTTTTCTGAACTTCCTTTAACACTTTCTCAAGTTTTCTGTTGTTCTCATGAATCTTGTGGCAGTCCTTCTTATTTGTATCATGATGATGTCATTTCTGTCATTTTTAGAATGCATATATTGGAGGCAACAATTAAGAATTTTATAGATGCTTCAGAGTCATACGGATTTCAAGTTATTTTAATTTCTTCTCACTGTCTAACTATCTCTCCTTTTTAAGGTGCAATTATTTAAACCTCATTCAAGAAGGACGGCCACAAGAGACATAGTGAAGATGTATGGCAAGAAGAAAGAAGAGCTAAAGAATATGATAGCTAGTAACAAGCAAAGAGTGTCTTTGACAACTGATATTTGGGTTGATGAACCCACATGTAAGCATTTCTTCTTCTTTTTAATTGATTAGTAATTGTTTCTAAAACTTATTAACTGTTGCTTGACTAATTTGTTTCATTCTCCATTGTCAATAGGTGCAAGTTACATGGTGTTTACCTGCCATTTCATAGATGCAAAATGGAGGTTGTAGAAGCTGATCATTGGCTTCAAATACGTCTCAGATCACGAAGGTCAGACTATCTCTAGAGTCCTACTAGATGTCTTAGCTGAGTGGGGGATAGATAAGGTCTTTTGTATTATGGTTGACAATGCAACTGCTAATACATTTGCTTTAAAAGATTCCATAGTGAATTCAGTAAAAACTCTAGTGATGCCTTTGTCTTAGATGGGAGTTATATGCATATGAGATGTTGTGTTCATATCATGAATTTGGTAGCAAGGGAAGGGTTGGTTGATGTTAAAGATAATGTGTCTGCTATACGCAATGGGGTCACCTATGTTAGAGCTTCTACAAATAGGATAACAGATTTTGCATTAAGAGTTGAGAGAGGAAAATTAACCCGTGGAAGTCTGCCTATGGATGTTAGGACTAGGTGGAACTCCACATTCTTGATGTTATCTAGGGCAATTCAGTTCAAGGTAGCTTTTGATAAGATGGTAGAAGAGGATAAGCTTTATAATGACTACTTTCTTGAACATGAGAATGGGAGTAAGATAATAGGACCTCCTACTGTTAGTGATTGGAATGCTGTAGAAAGGTTGGCTAAGTTCTTTATCTTATTTTACCATAGCACATTACTGTTTTCTGCTTCAAAAACAGTTACCTCCTACAAGGCTTATGGTCAAATTGTGGACATAGAGAGAAATATAGGTATAATGGCTAATGGTCTAGATAGAGAGTTGAAGGTGAAAGCTATTGACATGTTGCAGAAGTTTCATAAGTACTGGGATGGGGTAAAGAACATCAATATGATGTTGGTGGTTGCTGTTATACTTGATCCTAGGAAGAAGATGAGCTATGTTAAGGTCTGTTTTGAAAGGTTGTATGGAAAATAGAATGTAGAGTGTACAACAAATGTATGACTCTGTCTTTGAAATTTTAGGTTCCCTTTTTAAAATGTACGGTGATTGTTATTCAAATAGTAGTTCATCATCTCTTATCCCATCATCACAAAATTCACAGTTTAGTCAAACTGAAACCTTTAGTTCTCAAGAACAAGGGGAAAGAATGGAGATATATTATGAGAGTTTTGGTTATGAGAAGATGGATTCTGTCTTTTAAAGATTTTGTAGAAGAGTCGGGATTAGATGATCCTAGGGATGCGTTAGAGAAGTATTTGAAGGAACCTCTAGAGAAACCTAAAGAGGTTAGGAACTGAGTGGGATATATTGTCTTGGTGGAAGGGGAATAGAGACAAGTATCATGTGTTGGCAGAAATGGCAAAAGACCTTCTTGCTATGCAAGTATCATTTGTTGTATCAGAAAGTGCTTTTAGCACAAGTGGTAGGATCCTCATAGGAGTTGCCTATCTCAATTTTACATCGATATCTTGATGTGTACTGAGCAATGGTTGAAATGTAAGATTCAGTTTAAGGACGCCACAATGATCACAAATGAACAGATTCTTGCTGATTTTGAGCTGTTAGACGATCTTGAGACAAGTATGTAGCATTTCTCTTCTGTTTATCTTTATCTAATTATGCTTTCAGTATTTGTTTACTTAACTTTTTATTTTGTTTGTCTTTTTTTAGCGTATACAGACTCTCAAATTGATCCAGATGAAACTAGTTCATGAGACAATGAGTGTTGCATTATCAATTCAGGTACACAATTGTTGAATAACACTTGACTTTCATATCTAATTTCTTGTTGTATATTGTATTGTGATAACTTATATTTGAAGTTTTTTGCTTTGTTTTCATTATAATAGGGAAGAAGAACAAGGGAAGAAGAACAATCTTTTGAAGTCTTGAAGTCTTGATTATTTGTCTTGTTTTTCATGTTGTTTACTCTCAGCCTTTCGATGAAACTTCTTGTCTCTTGACAAATATTTTGAACCTTAACATTGTTATTTTGGTTTCGATGAATGCTTGAAGTTGAAAACATGGTTTTAACCTCTTAAGTTGCAAAAGTCTTAAGTCCTTTGTTATTTTCAGTTTGTTTTTCTCATTTACAGCTTTTGTTATTTCGGGTTTTACGGTTTTTTTTTTGTTTAGTTCGGGTAATTTTTTTGGGTAATATTGAACCCAAAATAATTACGAGTATTTCCGGGTTTTACATAGTAGTCCTAACCCGCCCCGAACCCGATAATAAAAGAACCGAACCCGACCCAAACCCGTCTATAAACCCGAATGGGGAGTATATTCATAAACCCGAAAACCCGATACCTGAACTACCCGATCCGAAACCCGAATGGGTAACCGAATTCCCATGCCTAGTGTACACTTAGCTCCCTATGGATTCGATCCCTAAGTACTACTGTGAGAGCATGTGCGCTTGCATGATTATTTTGGGTGAAAACTTAATCCCCAACAAGAGACATTGTGGCAAAGAAAAAGGTGGTCCTTAAGTACATTTCTATGCATAGGATGGTAGCTGATCCGTTTACTAGCCTCATTTCTATATATGTCTATCTTGCTCATGTTCGAGCCCTTAGGTTGGCATTGTATTTATGTTTGATGTTTTATATCTAAAGATATATCAGATAATTGGATATTTAAAATCAAAAGTTACATTGAAAAATAAACAAGACAACTAATTTGAAAGAAAAAATTAACCTTAAAACGACAAATAATTGAAACTGAGGGAGTAGCTAAGATGAGATATGATGAGTTTGGCGCTATTGTGAGCTTGTATTGTAGTGCTTTTTAATATTTCCTTGTAATGCTTCTTAGAAAACTAATTTATGTTTCATGTTAAGGAAGTTGCCACGTCACATTTTTAATATTTTTTATACTGATAATAATTAAAGATACAAAGTCGGATATACCAAATACAAAACCATATCAACTACACGCAGAGCCTAAAAATGACATGGGAAACCAAAGCCCTAAGTTTTAAGGGGAAGTAAAGCCAGCAGGATCTACGAGAACCATTGGAAAAAATGGAGAAGAGGAGCAAACAAAACACTTACAAAGACCCACCCAAATCCTATGATTAATAATAAGTAATAACCACAACCAAGAATCTAACTCCTTTCCGCCTAATTTTCAACCTAAAGAATCCAAGTATAGAATTTGCATCCTCACAAAAGGTTAGCCTTACAAAAATTAACTATCTAAGACCTTAGAAGAAAACTACTTATTCATCTAACTTAAAGGCAGTGGAAGGATGCAATAAAAGATTCACATATGCATAGTAATTATCTGAATCCCTATTAGTTCTCTTATCTATCACCAGACTTGTCAGATATACATTTGAACCACGTCTTTTTCTCCTTCACATTTCGCCGATGAATCCTTTTCAATCTCTTGGAAAACTGTAGTTATAAGCTATATAATAGATATCGAATCGGTGGCCAGAGCTAGAAAAGCTTAGTCACGGGACACCGATTCAAACCAAAAGACACTTCCTCTCTCTCTCTTTTTTTCCTACAGCTAGGGTTGATGCCACGTCACATTATACGTCATATTTTGTTTCTTCTGATTTTGGCTTTGTAAGTGACATCTATACAATACTACTTAGGTCACTACTCCAATAACAAGAGTAAAATATGTGGTCTATAATTTATATAACAATATGAGGTGGCATAAGAAAATCACAGCTGACAGTCACATGTATTTATTGTTGTTCCTTTTTTTCTGTCATGTTTATCATATTAAAATAAAAACATTATACAACATCAACCCAAAACCCAAAAGAGAAAAAACTACAGCCCAAAAAAAGGGAGACTAAATGAGACAAACATTGCATCAGAACAACAACGACAAGCATATTTATTTATTTATAATCTTTGTTCTTTCGAGGTGAGACCATAGTATGAGTTCACCTCGGATCTCCTAAATATATACAAATTATTTTCTGATTATCTTCTCATTTTTCTAATTCAAATTCATAAGATCAATCTCCGTCCATCTTGGTCGAGACTTAAATATCATATAATTAACTACTTCAAACATCCCAATTAATTATAAATCTTTGATTGTGGAACTCCAACATCCAAATTTTGACGCTAGAAAGAGGGTTAATTCAAGTGTTAAATCTTCACTCAAGCGTAGGAAAGCCAAATGGCAGACTCCGTTAAAGACATATTGCATATATTCACCAAAACAAGCAATCGACATGGTTGGAAGGGAGGATACAATGTAATAAAAATAGAGAGAAAAAAAAAGAAAAGTATCTCAAGCTTCTCTGTGACTTACGTACCCCGTAGTTTCAACTCCAAAGCGGATGCCCTAGCACGCAGTGTTTGGACCCACCCGCAGGATATTAGCTACGTTAGTGATGTACCACCAGCTTGGCTTTCTCGCCCGGCTTAATATCTCTTTATAAATGCTGTCGACCAAAAAAAAAAAAAAGTATTATTATTAAGAAAATTATTTCTAATTTATTTTTGGAATATGTGACAGTGAGAAAGGAAAAAAAAAACAATGTCGAGTTCACGTGAGAAAGAATCAAAATTCCAAAAAGAATACGATCTTTCCAAAATAAATCAAGGGAAATCGAGTTCGTCAAGATACCTTGAAAAAGGGTACCGGTGAATACAGAGGCAAACTTAAGAGTTCTTAAAAGGTAAACTTGGGCGTTAGAGATCATTTAGTGCACGGTGGAAAAGACATGCTACCC
>OVAP01001088.1:0-13312 GCA_900406295.1 Aurinia saxatilis
TATCAGAAACAACCTGTAGATAACAGACAAAACCAGCAAGTAAATATTTTGCGTTTTCATCCAAATGGGCACTAGGAATAACCAGGAGCATGGAACAAATATCATTACCATGTTGACTTGGGCATTATTTGTAACTTCCTTAGCTCGGTTGGCAAAGTATAGAGTATTTCTTGACTGTTCAACATGAGTCAAAGCTGGACTCAGTGTACATATAATGGCTGTTCTAGCATTTCCACCAAGTGAATGCTGTAAAATCCGAGTAAGCTTGGAATCTCTGTAAGGTATATGGCCGCTTCTTTTCCCCACACTACGAAAAGTTTACAAATTCAGATGAAAACTTACAAGAGTTTGTGATTTCGATGTCACTCTCAGTATATATGTAAGAATATGCATTACCTCAACTTCCTTATGACAGTTGTAAGTGTCATTAGACTAAGATTGATATGGCAACCTTCTCTCAGTCTCGATCCCTCTGCCTGAGATTGTGACGCTCTTTCACTTCCAGCTAAGTCCACAAAGTTCTGCAATGCATTTACACACCCATTAATTAAATCACATAATGTTAAAATTAAACATTTTGCAGAAAGAAATAGTGATGACTTTCAAAACAGAGAAAAGAGAGGGATCTATATTTACCAGACTAGCCATGTATGACCTCACACAATCTGAATTTTCGCGGTGAGTACTTTGTATTGTCTGTTTTGCCACAAAAAAAAACTTGTTATTAACATCTTGCAATGTAGATGAATTTGTGTTTCAAGGAATTAATGAAACAAGAAATGTTACCAGTCTTATTATTTGGTGTGACCGCGAACTGGTATCATTCAAAGCAGTTTCTCCAACTTGCCTTTGAGCTAACACAATGGTGACATAAAAATAAAGGCCAACAGTCAGAAATGTTGAACATGAATAAACTAACAGAATATAGCTACAAGAAACTAAAGAGGATGCAACAAGTTCAAGATACCTTCACAAATGCTAATCAGATGCCGCAAATGTTGATCGTTACTAGCTGTTTCTTCTACCAGCTTTTCAACCACAGTACCTTTCTGCAATTGCAGACCACTAAGTAATTAGATCCGTGGAACCGTACATTCAGTCAAGGCTATAACATTAACAACAAAATGATTCTTTTTAATGTAAACAAGTGATACCTCTGGATCATCAAGGAGTTTAAGGGCACGCCCGGAATCTGAATTCAGCAGATCCCTGACATTCTCATTATATATTTCCAGACCAGAAATCTTGATGGTAAAATCTCTTTCAGGGGTCTGGAAACAGCAATGAATCAAATAAGACACTGGTCAGAAGAACTGCATTGATTTGAACTATGATCATAGCAATTCTTACCTTAATGATGTGATTGTAAATGTCATTGACAGCTTTCTCCGTTACTCCTCTCATGGTATATGTCTTCCCACTGCTCGTTTGTCCATAAGCGAATATTGTTGCTGATACATAGAAAAACAATGGTCATGTAATTGTACAATTTTAGATACAGAACCAATCAAAAGAGTCCACAAGAAATCTACCGTTAATGCCCATCAAAGCAGACAATGCAACATTCTTAACACCATCTTCATACACATTTTCTGTCAAACTCTCCGGTCCAAAAACCTTATCTGAAACAAAAAAAAATGTTGCATTAGGCATTAGATTCCAGACGAATTAAGAGTCAGAACAAGACAGAAGCAACCTAAATTACCAAATGTAAAGGAGGACTGGTGATGCAAACGTTCTTGAGCTTGTGGTTTAGACACAATGGTGTGATCATCAACACATTCCCAAGCAACTTGATCTTTAGCAAACTGTTCCTTCTTGTTCAATGGCCTTAACCTTACAGTAACAACAATCTTCTCCTCCCTAGATCTCGAGCTTCCACCAGGTGTAACAGCTTGTGTTCTGTCTATCTTCGAAACCGGAGTTCCAGGAGTTCTCATCGTCGTATCCCCTAATAAGATCACCAAAATGTTCATCAGATCTAACACAAAATTGTAGGGTTACTTTCAAAATTACTCAGATCTAGTGGAAAAAAAAAAAAAAAACTCATATAAGGCAACATATCTAAGAATCTAAATTAGGAAAAGCATAGCTTCATCAAATCCAGATTCGTTAAACTCGAAACTTCCCAAAAATGTCACACACACTCTCCAGATTTCCACGTGTTCTCGAGAAGAGAAAAAAAACGGTTAGCGGCCGGAAAAATAGGTTTGGAGATTTACAACTGCGAAGAGGAGAGAGAGAGAGAGAAACTGTAGATGCCAGAAAAATAGGTTTGGAGAGGAATCAAATCTCCAAATCGGAGAACGGAGAAAAAAAACGGTTAGCGGCCAGAAAAATAGGTTTCTCCGGCGAAGAGGAGAGAGAGAGAGAGAGAGGACGAAACTTACAGAGAAAACTGAAGCAATGGATTTGGAGATTGATTCCTCTCGAATGTGGAATCGTCTGAGATCGAAAACAAAATAAAAGAATAAAAGAATGTGGAGATGCAGTGAGAGAGGATTTGTGATAGAAATGATGATGAAGAAGAGGAACGGGTTTTTGGGGCTTTTTTTTGTCGTGCACAGACATAATTTTGAATATCCCACAACGGCTAGTTCTCTTCTACGTTTTTTTTTTAAGGGCTTACCTTTTCACTAAATTTCAAAATTTATCCTCACATTTTCAATTTGTACTTGAAATCATCCTTCATTTAATATTTTTATTCCTATGAAAAGTCAAGATATTAATATTAATATTTATCTATTTTGTCGGCTTGTGAATGAATTTATTGGCTTCTAATGAAACGGTCGTCTATTGTTTTAGTTATTTATACTATGCTCTTAAACTTTTTATTTATTTGCAGATCAGGCGGTGAAGTAGCTATTACTATCCAAATTTGGCCTATACAATAGTAAATGACTTTGTACACCCATTTTTAGGATCTTACACCAGAAGGTAGCGAAACTTCGTCCGCTCTGTAATTTACAACTGCGTGGGTTTGAAAGTATACGAAGTCAAGGTCTTAGTCCAAGATATTGAAGTATCATCTGCAAGCCTGGATATTATATATTTATAGCAACTTTGGTTGATTTGTCCTTGTAAAAATAGGAAAAATAAGAAATGAAATGAATAAAATATCAGTGTAACTCAATAACACCTACCATTCTCATCTTTCTGGGTGGTCAAAGTTCAAAAAGGTAAAATAACACCAACCCGAAAGAAAGAAAAAAAAAAAATTCTTCCCACATGTATTATATAATTCAATGGGGAGTTTTATATTTCTAAAAATTCGTAAGTGAATTAGTAGTGTATCTTTCGGTTGACATTTTCAAGAGTACACAACAAAACAATATTCACTTACTCTTTTAGATGCGACACTCTACTAAATAAACTCATAATTCCAAAAATATGTATTATAGTTTGTAACATACAGTACAAATTTTAGTGACAAACAGTAATGATATAGAGTTGACCCCCCCCCCAAAAAAAAAAAAATAATGATGGGAAAAATATTAATAATAGTTAGAAGTAATAAGAAACAAACAAACATTGGTATATAGTATATACCAACCTGGAAAAAAAAAAAATATATATATATATATATATATACTCTATGATTCTAATTTATATATATATATATATATATATATACTATGATTCTAATTTAAAAGATTCATGAGTTTGCATATTTATCCATAATTATTAGATATTATTTATAAAAAAATGTAATATTTTTTTGTCGACCAAATAATTTGTAAACATAATATTTAGTTACATTTTTGTTTTAAGTAATTTGTTTGATTAAAGTTATACTTTTTATTATACTTTTTATTTCATCAATAAAAAAAAGTCCAATCAAAATCTAAGTGATACAAGGTCGCGACTCTTACACGAAAAATAAATAAATCACTAGGGGTATGTCCGGGCGTATACTTTGAATTGTTCTCGCTAATGACATATATACCTAAATACATATATGAAAATTATAATCAAAACGGAGAAGGCAAACATATAGAGTTTATGCGTAAAAAAGAAAATCATTTTCAATATACCTAAACATACCTTAAATAAGATAAACAAAATCTAAAGGACATTTAAGTACGATCATGTGGACATGAAGTACTGGTTCTCAAACTTGGACTTTCTGTTTACAACAGAACTGAGCTTCTTTGCTTTTTTGTGTCATGTTTTTGTTTGATATGGTTAGTTTGAGGAGAAGAACAAAATGTAAGTTGCTACACTGAATTTGAAAAGTTTCATCAAATTTAATAAATGTTTCCTTTAGTTTTCTTTAATTCAAGGATCTATTACTTGTTTATCTTTTGTTGGTTACGTATGGCTTTTTCCCGAGCTTTTCTCTTAACTGAAAGTTTGTTGTCGATAAGAAACTTAAAAAGGGAAAATAAGTGATTTTTTACTTTCGCTGCGTTTGAGTTTTTGTTCGTCTTTTAAACAAGGGACAAAGTGCTTATTAGGAAAATGTATTGGGTGCTTCCGGAATTTCAAATGCTTCTTCTGCCACCATTGGAGACTGAGACTCCTCTTCATCTTCATCCAAATTAATCACTTCACCATCTGATTTCTGCAACAGAAATGCCGGTCAGAAAAGGTATTAAAGTCTTTTTATATTGATATTATACAAGAATACAATTGTATAGCATATGATTACATACCTTCCTCCAGCTTGAACCCTGTGATGGTGATGCTTTCCCACTCCACTCCCTTTGAGAGAAAGAGGTAAAGTCAGATATGTCAATACGCTAAATTCTCTTCTTAATGATCACTCTATTATGTATAAGTGAAGGTTAGTGAGGACCACATGGTATGACATAAATGGCAGTAACAGGTAAACTTGAGCTTGAAAAGATATGTAATACAATCTATCAAGCAGTAGCAGAGAAAATATATGGACCTAGGAGTATCATAGCCAATGACTTTGTCGTCATCATCATTGTAGAGGAGTACATATGGGGTAGAATCCTTTGGCTTTCTCTTTACTGAAGATTCACTGGGTTATTCTAATCTCGGCATCGACCGACACCCACTGCTTTGCTTTGTTTCTGTCTCTCTATTAGCCTTGCTTTTCCAGCTTGCATGACTCAAATCTTGTGGTTCTTTGTTAAAAAGTTTCACTGGTAGAGTATCCATATGTTAAACAAAGGATTAGCAAATTGCATTTTGAAGCAGTCATTTCAATAACAAGGAAATATATAACCATCATACTTTGGGATTATAACCAAAATGGAAAGAAAATGTTGACAGGGACACTTCTTTGGTTCCAGTATTCCCTTGCTTAATCACATCTGAAGAATTTTTACATGTTAGAGACAACTTTTGCACTCTGCAGCAAGAACTTACAGTCATAACATAGAGATATTAGCTACGACACACGTCCAACAAGATACATGAGCTTTTCGGCTGCACGGGAGCCTGACATTTGCCAACGTCCTGCCAAAACCAACGAAAAAATCACAATGGCATTGTAAAAAAGATACCAAACATAACCAAAATTATAGCAAACAAGTCACAAATGTAAAAACAAAAAATAATCTTCAGCAAAATCTTGACTCAATCGAAACACTCAACCACTGATCCTCGTAACACATACCACATGATCATCCACACATCAAAATCTCATTCCGCAACACAGTAAGATTTAGCAATAAATATCAAAGCTTTAGCAGCAAATGTGAGAAAAACTAAGGACACTCTCATGGTTACAAAAGCAGAACACAAACCAAATTTCCGAAAAGCTTTCATTTTTAAGTCAAAAACAACAATTCTCTCAATGTCCCAACAAAAAACAGGTCCCCACAAGACATGTGGAGACATCGCAAGAAAGTAAAGACAAACCCTTTTTGCGGTTGAAACATTCTCCGCTGCTTCTCGTACTTTATCTCGCAACTTGACACCGAGAAAAAAGAAGAGATCTATGACCTTTCAGCATGACATGAGATCGTGATCCTTGAGAGATTTCACGCACATGTCAAAATCATCACCGGAAAAAGTAGCCGGAGGAGTTTTGACACTCCCGACGATCTCCAATTCCGGAACTTATTCCTCTTCCTCTTTTCTCTTCACCCAATTCAGTCTCCCAAAATAACGAAGAAGGAACATTTTCTGAATCCCAACTCCTTTTCCTCCGCCTCCATATTCCCGTTTCCAAGTTAATACCATTCTCATCACCACCGTCTCCGCCGTTGAGTTCCGGCTAGAAACCACTCAAACTCTCATTCTTCGATCCACTAAATGCCCGTTCCGGTACCGAGCAACCGAAAATTTCAGGCGTAAGCACCTCCGATCCCATACATCAATTTCACAATTTCGACAAGAAAACTCAGATTATGATTATCGAGAAAGAAATATATTTACATCGGAATAATATTTTGCGTTGAAATACTTACATAGAACAGGTGTTGATTATTTAGAGTATTCATGTGTCATTGAACTGGAGAGTACCCTTAACTTTTATATAGTAGATTAGTCTACATATTTTGGTCATCATACATGGTTTAAAAGTTCAACTCAAAGGGATAAACAATTAATAAAACATCATTAAAACCATTGTAATTAGGTGATATTACAGGTACCAAGTATCAAGTATATATAAAAAAACAGTAATGATGGGAAAAATATTAATAATAGTTAGAAGTAATAAGAAACAAAAAAAACAATGGAATATAGTATATACCAATCCGGAAAAAAAAATATATATATATATATCGATTGGATGAAAAATGAAAAAATATTTGAATATTAATCCTCTATAATACTAATTTAAAAGATTCACGAGTTTACGTATTTATCCATAATAATTAGATAATATTTTAAAAAAACATAACTTTTTTTTTGTCAACCAAATAATTTGTAAACATAATATTTTGTTACAAATAATTTATTTGATTAAAGTTATACTTTTTATTTCATCAATAAAAACAAGTCCAATCAAAGCCTAAGTGATGCAAGGTCGCAACTCTAACACGAAAAATAAATAAATCATTAGTCTACATATTTTGGTCATGAAAGCATTATCATATATGGCTTAAAAGTTGAAGTGAAACAAATAAACAATTAATAAAAATCATTAAAACCATTGTAATTAGGTGATATTACAGGTACCAAGTATCAAGTCCTTTTCAGTGTGGGCAAAAAAAACAAAGAAAAAGTCAAATGCCCATTAAAGATTTATACGAATCCCTGACCGTTTATATAATACATGAATAATTAATTGTGGATGTAAATCACCAGTGAACGATCTTAATCATATATAAAAATGTGAAGTCGCCTGGGGACCAACAAAAAAGTCGTCAGAGATAATTTTGATGACCAAAAAGGTCGAATAAAAATCTCCAAAACCCCCTTCTCTTCCAAGTCCCCAACAAACCAAACAATGTCCATCTCTTTACCCATCTTCAGTCTCGTCATCATCTTCACCATCGCTGGCTTCTCCGCAGATCAACAGTACGAGAATTGCTCATCCCCTCTGACATGCGGATCTGGCTCGGAGATTTTCCCGAGTACCACAACTTACCCGTTTTGGGGAAATGAAATCGGCAGACCCAATTTCTGTGGCCGACCAGAGTTCAAGCTTTCATGCGACGACGATAGTCAAAACATAATCCTAGAGATCGGGAACTTGACGTTTCGCGTTGTTTCCGCGAATCTCAGTGACAAGTCAATCAATGTCGCCGAGGAGAGTATATTCGAAGGTCGTTGCCCAAGTACTTTCGGCTTCAACGGAAATTATCTCTTCACGAGAAGCCCTACCACCGATTCGATCGATCTATACGAGTGCGATGCTTATCGACCAATTACATCGCTCTCAACGATTACTTGCAACAACAAAACCTATCATGTCCTTAAACCGAATTCTTCTACCCACAGTTGTAGTTACGCTGGAGCAATTCCGATGCTTACTTCTGTTAAGGACAGTCTCCTACAGTCAAATGAACCGATTCGAGAGTTTTGGGGGGCTTTGGAACAAGGGTTCGCATTGAGGTACACTATACGAGACGATGTTTGCCAGGGTTGTACCATTTCCCAAGGGATTTGTGGTTCGAAGCCAGGTTCGGAGGAGTTCCGGTGTCTGTGTCAAGACAAGCCTCATACTTCTTCCTGTTACGATGAGCGAGGTTAGTACATCCTTTAATCTACTTGTTTCATTATTGCAATATAAGATTAGGTTCTCATCAAATCGATTCTGCTCTGCACATAGACGACTCAAGAACGTCGTTTACTTTGACCACTCTGGTAGCGAATTGCTTTCGTAATTTGACCCAAACTATTTAATTATCCTTTTCAATCCCACTTGACTTTTTCAATCTTACGTGTCCTGTTCTGCCCAGCATCATTAATTGCACACATTGAAACCAATTTTTCTAAGTTCTCCTACATTATACGCTCATCGTCTTCGATCCACACAAAAAAAAAAGATTCTTGGATCACAGCTTGTCTTTTTCCGAATCGGGCTGAATCAAGTCTTTTGAGGTTTTTATATGGGCCAGAAATAATTATTATGGGCCCATATTGTTTTTCTTATTGTCGTAAAGTCGTAAGGTTGATGGATGGATGGATATTTTTCCTTGTGTTTGAAGTTTCTACCAGTGGACCGATCCTAGCCGACCCGCTCTTGACAAAAAAATGCCTCTTTACACACAGCTCTACCAATACAGTGACTTTTCCAAAAATTTTAAATAATATTAGCTAAGAGCACTAAAATTCCCATTTCATTGATTTTTTTTACATCACTTTCGACCTCAGAGGCTTAGAGAGCGACAAATTAAAAACTTTCACTCTTAAGTCAATTTTCAGTCTTTATCTTCTTCAATGAAATATATTAATAATTTTAATACTCTTCTGCACACACTAGTTGAACAAACTCCAACTCTCACCCACCCTCCTTTGGAATACCTTTTTACTTTGTTCCTTTTCTCTCTGTTTTGTTCTCTTCTTCTTGTGTTTTCTTGTTTGCATCCTAAAAATGATCCCTCCAAGTTTCTCCATCACTCTCATCTTCCTCTTCATGCTATTAGCAACTCAAACCCTCTCTCTTGATCCAAAGTTTGAAGCTTGTGAGCCCAAATCATGTGGCCAAGGTCCAGGTATCTCCTATCCATTCTATCTATCACACAAGCAAGAACCTTACTGTGGCTATCCCGCTTTCGAGCTAAGATGTGACGATGAACTAGAGCTCCCTGTTCTCGGGATCTCCGGTGAGGATTACGTCATCAAGAACATATCTTACTCGACACAATCGTTTCAGGTCGTGAACTCAAAGGCGTCTCATGATCCATGTCCTAGGCCTCTGCATAATCTTACCTTACATAGGACTCCTTTCCTTGTGAGCCCTTCTCAGTTCAACTTCTCCATCCTTTACAATTGCACGCATCATCAGCCACATGATTCATTCCCTCTTTCTTGTCCTGGCAACACGAGTCCTGGATCTTTTGGGGTCTTCCACAGGGAGTTTTTGGGAAAAAAAAAGGATTTTGCATCCAGTTCGTGCGAGAAACTGGTTGATATTCCTGTTTTATTTAGTGGCATGTCTGATGTGAAGCAGTATTTGGAGATAAATTATATCACAGTTTTGAGGATGGGCTTTTTTTTGAACTGGACTGCTCACAGTTGCTCCCGCTGCAATAGTAGCGGCGGGAGATGTGGAACTTATGATCAGGAATTCGTATGCTTTTGTCCTGATGGACCTAAAATTCATGATACTTGCAAGAATGGTAATCACTTGTAAATGGTCGAGCAATTAGTCTTCTGACATAACATATCTTTCTTCTTTGCTTTAGTTTTTTTCTCAACAACTCATTGTATTAGTGTTTTGGCAAACTCTTATTGGTTTAGTAATTGTAAATTATGCCTCAGTAATAGTAAATTCTGAAACTCCCTGACTGTTTCCTTCGTCTTGGTTTCTTCATTTCAGATGTAAATCGTGATCCAAATTTGAAGGTGAAGATCGGCATAGGTAAGATCATTTCCAAGTTCTGTTTGATAAAAGTGCCTAAATCCTAGACTTGGTCTGTCTTTGTGATACATAACCAACACTCAAATACATTAGATTCTGATTTTATACTCTTGAAACTGTTAATCACAAAATTATAGTTGGGTTAAAGTCTGCGACTTAGTTACTCTTGTTAAGTTAGGCTCCTCTATCTTCCGCTTTTCTGTTTTCGTTTTTCATCTGTTTCGAGTCTTGACAGATTACAAAATCTCACTCAGGTGTTGCCGCTGGAGTCGTGGGATTAATGGCAGCAAGCATTGTGTGGTTTGTATACCATCGTAGAACAACCAAAAGTTACAGAACTTCTTCCGCATTGCTTCCAAGTAACCTCTCCTCGGAGCCATCTTCAAAGTCTTCAGACGTCGAGAAAGCAGAGGAAATGTTTGTTGGAGGAGTTCGTCTGTTTTCTTACGAAGAGCTCGAAGAAGCTACTAATAACTTCGACCCATCTAGAGAACTCGGTGATGGAGGCTTTGGTACTGTCTATTACGGTAAGCTTAAAGATGGACGAAGTGTAGCTGTGAAACGTTTATACGATAACAACTTCAAAAGAGCATCACAATTCAGGAACGAAGTTGAGATCTTAACGGGTTTACGCCATCCGAACCTTGTGGCTCTCTTTGGCTGCTCCTCAAAACAGAGCCGGGACTTACTGCTAGTGTATGAGTATGTTGCAAACGGCACTTTAGCTGATCATCTACATGGTCCACAAGCTAATCCGAGCTCACTTCCTTGGTCTACTCGGCTCAAAATCGCTGTTGAAACCGCCTCTGCCTTGAAGTATCTCCACGCCTCTGATATCATACACCGTGATGTTAAGTCCAATAACATCCTACTCGACCAAAACTTCAACGTCAAGGTATGTAAAAATAAACTCAGTTAGAACCAAGACCAAAATGGTTCAGTGATTTTATCTGATCATAATCTTTTACAAAGTTAACTTCTTTCGGGTTTATTTCTTGTTTTGACATTTAGGTTGCGGATTTCGGACTGTCAAGACTATTCCCGATGGGTCAAACGCACGTATCAACCGCTCCACAAGGAACTCCAGGCTACGTCGACCCAGATTACCACCTATGTTACCAACTCTCCAACAAAAGCGACGTGTACAGCTTTGCGGTAGTGCTAATGGAGCTTATATCCTCGCTTCCAGCTGTTGACATCACAAGACCGCGACAAGAGATCAACCTCTCGAACATGGCAGTTGTTAAAATCCAAAGCCACGAGCTCCACGCAATGGTGGATCCTTCACTCGGGTTTGACACGGATACTAGAGTAAGACAGAGTGTGACCGCGGTCGCTGAGCTGGCGTTCCAATGCTTGCAGTCGGATAAAGATCTTAGACCGTGTATGTCACATGTACAAGAGACGTTGACGAGGATACAGAACAATGGGTTTGGTTCAGAAATGGATGTTGCAGATGTGAATAAGAGTGGACCATTGCAGTCTCCTGATTCTGTAATTGCGAAATGGGACAGTAAGTAAATTAGTCACACGGACCAGACCACTAACATTTGTATGTGTTTGTTTGTTATGTTTAAATGTTTACTCCAGTTAACAGTTAGAGATTTGATGTTTGTGTTTGTAACTTTGTATTATTATATTTTTGGCAATGTATATATGATCTGAGTTTCATAACTAAATACATACTCTCAACTCTCTAATCTCTACCGATGCGTAACAAAACCTCATAATTAGCCTGGATTTCGGGATCTGGAGAATCTAGGCAAATGAAGTCAGCAATTCCATGTATTTTGATTCGATGTCTAGATGGTTTCTAAAACTGGGGACGTTACGTCCAGAGTTCCGAGAGATATAGGCCCAGAACTTTTTGGTCATTTATACAAGATTATTGCTTATATTTTGTTATGTGTTTTAATATCGACTAACTGAATGAATAATTTGGCATTCGGTTAAAAGAAAAATGAAACGAATACCTAATGAACATATCATTTATACATAAAGATATTAATATGAAGCATTTTTTGTTTGTTTGTGCAACAGACGATCAATGAAGCACACCAATCTTTGTTTCCAATTTTTTCCTGAATGAAGCACACCAATCTAGGACATAGTTGATTTACTATTTTCTATTAATGAGCAAGTTAGATAGTAAGTCGGCTTGAATGAACGTAATTGCATGTGAATCAGATCCCTCCACCACACATAATTGATAATCTATAGTAATGGCCCAACTAAATA
Source organism: Aurinia saxatilis (assembly GCA_900406295.1). NCBI lineage: Eukaryota > Viridiplantae > Streptophyta > Magnoliopsida > Brassicales > Brassicaceae > Aurinia > Aurinia saxatilis. The sequence continues at coordinate 12,191 of OVAP01001088.1, forward strand.
TTGACCTTCGTTGCAAACCTAACTCTTTTCTAAACCTTAACGTGTTTGATCATCAAAAGGACAAACTACTGTATGTCAAAAGAAATCTCTATGCCAAATAAAGTGAAAAAAAAAACATTTCATTAACTATATAACTTGGTAACTCAAAAATTTATAGACAATGGCGACTTTGAATCCAAGCGGGTCAACCTTGGGTTTGCGGAGGCTATATTATTATCTTGTTTTTCGGCCGAGAGAAAGTTCCATTAGCTCAGTTTGTAAAATTGTGATTGTTGAAGGAAAAATTCACTAGTTTGAACCACAAAAATAACTTCAATTTCTTTCTCTTTCTGGTATAAATTAGTTATCCGATGGTCAAAAATATTTTTACTTGCGGCCGCTCAAAATTCAGGGTCGACTCTTCATAAATTCACGTCAAATTAATGTGTCATTATAATGTAAAAGATACAATCCTTATTTTTACATATGACACAATTTTGACTCCTTAATATATGTTTTTATGGGTCCAATCTTCTTAATATATGTTTCCACAATGTTTTTGTCTGTTTTTATAGTAATTTCAGTGTTTTTTGTCGATTAGTTGGCAATTTGGCATCAGCCATTTAAAAAAAACATAAGTTAGCAAATGGATGTGATCGTTTACCCTATGTACCTACATATAAAACACATCCTGCAAAAAATATTAATAAAATGTTATCATTATAACAAAGTTTTGATATCAACTTAAATTGACTACATCCATTTAATTTTTCATTTCAAATATATAGACAACTATTTCTTAACCTTACACCAAACTAAAAAAAAAATATAGATTGATTAATTAATTAATTCTTCATCCCCCCTTGCAAGAGAGGAAGAAGCTAATGGGACCCACGACCAAACACTGGTCCCACTTCCCTTGTTTGGACATAATCTCTCCGACAGACAAATCTCAAGAACGTTCACTTGCCCACGTGGCTCTCTCTCTTTATTTTTCTCCCTTTCTTTTCCCCACATTTCTTTCTCTATTGTAAAATCAAATCAAATTAATAAAAAAAAAAACGCCATCGATCAATATAAAAGTCTCAAGTTTTGTATCAAACTTCAGTCTCAAAACAAGTCACAAAAAAAAAAAAAAAAAAA
>OVAP01001088.1:13322-26661 GCA_900406295.1 Aurinia saxatilis
AAAAAAAAAAAAAAAAAACAGTCTCAAGAAACTCCTATATAAAATGGCGAATTTCGAGAATCTATCATCTGATTTTCAGACATTAGCCATGGATATATATTCTCAAGTAGCAGATCTAAACAACAACAACAGTGATAATCTCCAATTTCAAACATTTCCTCCTTTCTCCACTTCTCTAGACTCGTTCTTGCTTCGTCATCATCATCAACAACAACAACAACTTCTTGAATTCCCCGGAAAATCTCAAGACAGTAATAATGATGATAATAATAATATTTTCTCCTCAACTTCAACTTTCATTGGTACCAATCAAAACAACGTCGATGAGACCAAGAAGAGAAAAGCTTTGCTACAGACTATGTCCTCGTCTGAGAATAGTGGCGTCTCTGATAATGCCACTCAAAATGTAATTCTATCTCAAAACCCTAATTCTTTTGTACTTGATTATATAAACTCTCTTTAGATTTTTTTTTTTTTTTTTTTAATAAAACACAGGTTTGTTTGAGAAGAGGTAAGAGGATGAAGAAGAAGAAGACAGAGGAGGAAGAGAAAGACAGAGAAGTTGTTCATGTGAGAGCCAGAAGAGGCCAAGCTACTGATAGCCACAGCTTAGCTGAACGGGTAAATTTGCCTTAATTATTTATTCTCGTATATATATATATACATTTATACAAAAACATTGTGTATTCATTTATATACATGTATTAAACTTACAGGTTCGACGAGGGAAAATTAACGAGAGATTAAAATGCTTGCAAGATATAGTTCCCGGATGTTATAAGGTAATTGATGAAGGGATGGTCGAAATAAAAATAAATCAAAGGTTAAAAAAAAAATTGCAAGAATATCGTCATATATTATATAGATGTAGACATGTAGTTCGTATACTTAAGCAAAATATAATATTCTTTATGTTATTTCATATGATATGAGCAATGGCAATTTATATATTGTTGTTTTTGTCATGCAGAGTATGGGAATGGCTTTGATGCTTGACGAGATAATAAATTATGTCCAGTCTCTACAGAATCAAGTCGAGGTTATTAATTAATCACCCTAAATTACATATTGCCTCAAGAAACTCTTCCTTTTTTTTTAACAGCACATTCTGTATATATGTGTCTGAGGACACGTTTGTTTTTACAAAAAAATACCACAACTTTTTCAGTAATCATTCGAAACAAAATTGAACTCTGTTATAGTATTTTAAAAAATAAGAGAATGGTACCATAAGCTTATAAAAATCAAAAGATGCGGAAACAAAATTTTGAAAGCCCCTCCCCGTAGAAGTCTTACCAAATTTTAGGAAGCCTAGCTTCCAAATGAGGTGTGAGTAAATTTTCTATAAATTTTAGAAGCTTTTAATATTAACATGTTTCTCAACTAATATAAATAATAATCTAGTTACTCATTTTTGTTTTTGTTTTTGTTTTATGTGGATTCAGTTTCTGTCGATGAAACTTACAGCAGCAAGCTCGTTTTATGACTTTAACTCAGAGACCGATGCTGTTGATTCCATGCAGGTACAAAGACAAATTTAATATTTTATTCATAATTATAAAAATAAACGAAAAAGATAATTAGTGGTGGAGATTGCTGTGATGGGTCCATTATGTTTTGATAGAATCAGTGTATAGAAAATTATTAGAATACATGGGTTTAAGGGTTTATGGTGGTTTAGGTTCGACCTTATTAGATTAGATCATCATGCAGACTAACCAACCCACAACAAAAATGTAATGTTTCCATTCTAGTCCAGTCCCAACTTTGATTAAAAATGATTTGTGTGAAAGTAATGAATTTGAATGGAACACAAGTGGCAGAGAGCAAAGGCACGTGAGGCAGTAGAGATGGGCAGACAAACGAGAGATGGGAGCCCTGTCTTCCATTTATCAACATGGTCCCTTTGACTTTTGTTTTCTCTCTTTTTTCTTAATTTTTATGTATATCTTATATTTTATTTGGATGTGATATCTCATATACGATCCAACTTGGGGATATTATTTGTAATATGTATACTTGCAATTTCGATATTATTAAATTATTGATGACTTATATTGGCTACTCATTTCATTATCTCATTTGTCCTCTTCCTTTGTTTTCTTGTTATTTTGTTTAAGTACAAAAGATTGATATGATTTTTTTTTTAAAATGAAGTTACAAAGTATAAACCATGGATGAATTGATGATCCTATAAGAAAAAACGAGTAAATTGATGATGAGAAGACAGAAAATTGTATTATAAATTTATTAACAAAGTTGTGATTAAGTAAGTGTTATTAACTAGTCGGTTTATTTATTCATTTTAGATTAGTGTATATTTTAAGATTAGTCTCATAACTTAATTATTCAAGACATCTCCAAAAGGAGGGACGCAAAACATCAATTGTAGTTTGCAAAAAAAAAAAACATCAATTTGAAGTTTTAGGGTATTTCTCTCTGATGGTATCCTTGAATTCTTCATCAAAAGAATATTGTATTTTACACTATATTCCTCGCTATTGATCATGACTAAGTAAGATGAAATAACTTTTATGAAAACTATATCATAGTAATATTTATGTAATTATCGAATACTGATTTTTAAGCGGCTTAAAACATAACACCATCTCGAATCGACAAGTACGAATTAAAATACTTATAGTTGAAATTATACTCAGACAATAAATTTATCCGCTTAGCCTCTAAATCTTTTTACTAGTTTTTGTACGTGTTGTGTTTACAAATTTAAATTCATTTAATTAGAAGCGATTACACTTTACGGGGTCATAAAACTTGAGTTTATTACGTTATATTATTATCTTGTGGTTAGTTTAGCAATCCATAATTTTGGTTTCTTGAATCTATTTACATGCAAATTACCTCTATACAGAAATAAGTTAGCTATATATATTGGATCTTTGGGCTTTGAATAGAAGCTTCTTAGTTCTCATTCAATGCTATGGAACATTTTCATGTATATGCCATAGAGTTCTGAAAATTCATTGGTTTTACCATAAAATAACGTAACGATTTTGTCCTAACAAAATCACTTCAGGTCAATAATAACGACAAATCACGAATAAAAGTGTCTTTTTCTTCAATTTGACCAAAAGTCAAACTGTGAGATATAGGCAAAAGAGTAGAGACACAGATACGAATACGATAAACAAGAAGAGCCAAGTTGCATGATTTGGAAATGGAGAAATATGGAATATGAAACCGAAGAGACCTTGTCGGTGTTTAATGACAAAAACGTCCTTCACAAATGTATCTTTCCGAAGACAATGATGTGTGCCTCCCAAGCCAAACACAGAGACAAAATAGTAAAATTGTGATGCAAAGCCAATGGACGTGTATTGCAGACGAACAAGAGTCTTTCTTTGTATTATCCACATCTCTTTTATTTATTCATTTATTTGTATTTCGACCCCAAAAAATCATTTATTTGTATATATTCTCGTATTTTTCTGATGAATCCAATAGAGATGGTTCACAGAATCTGATGGATGTGTCTTCTTTTTTTTTTTTTTATCTGACATGATGTTGTCTATTCATAATAATCATGATTGAGATGAACGATTCAGATATTTTTAAGTATATATAAAGGAGATTGAGAATATATATACCACACTTGTGTCTCTCTGTTATTCTCTATTTATACTTTCTTATTTTTTATTTAAAATTATATGACTCTTTGGACATTTCTCATTCTATATGGCAGGTCGTATCTAAGTATATGTATACGACACAAATAGTTGTTTGTAGTTAACATCACAATTATATTTTGTTTTGGTAATTTAAATGTTCTTTAACCATTTTGTTTTGTTTGACGACAAAAAAAACCCCATTTTGTTTTGTTTGGATCCTTTTAAACAACTAGGTACAGCTTTAATTTGCAGGTAAATTAAATCATTTCATATTGATGGTGATCGAGATATTAAGTTCTATATCGATAGTGCATGTCACAATGTACTCGTGATTAGTATGGCTATGATGACATACTTACAAAACAAAATATCTGGTGTGATGACTATTCTTGAAGATGTTTTCACCAGCCTCATAAAATTTAATTGGTGTGGTGCTAGTGCCATTGACATGAAATGGAATTCGTAGAAGTTCGAATATTGAAGATGAGATTAACTTAACATGTTCTTATCCCAAGTTAATAGGAATGGTCTAATGGTAAAAGACTAAAGATCAAATTTTAAACTCGTTTCACACTTAATTTGTTTTTCGCTATGAACAACTTCAATTTTTTCTTGGTCCCTCAAAATTGTTTTACGTTTTGGTTCACCAGAAAGTCCAGTAAACTAGTTACTCGACTATTACATTCAGCTTAATTAAATGAATGCATCCACAAAATTAGTAAGGACAACTTGAAATGAACCATAAGTTAAAGGATAATCGATGTGATTAATGTTTACTTTCTCGTTTTAATCGAGTAAACTAAACAAAAAGGAGAAATAATACATAACTTAAGGGTTACAATTCTTAAATGTTTTTACTGTTGCATATATAGATCTCATCTAATTTTATGATATTAAATCCAACAAAATATAGGTCAGAGACTCAGGGGTCAGATATATTATGAATTATTCTATTTTTGGTTGAAGGCCACTTGTTTTTTACACACATGCTTCTTAATAAATATTTTCTGTTCTTTAACCTTTTCTTTTGTATGCCTATTTGGGTGATCCAAAGATATATCTTCTTTGTCGCCTTTAAGGCCAATGATCTTTTGTTTTTTCCTCCCTTGATAAGTATGTGTGCAATGGGCAAGAAAGCAAATTGTCAGAGAGTGTCTATATCCACTATTACAATCACTACTATCATCTTAAAATATAGTGATGTGTTTTGTCATGTTCCTTTAAATTCTAATTTTCTGCACAATCATATTATAAACAATGGATAAAAGCTTCAGTTGTTCATGCCGCTCTAATCATACAGAACCTTAACTAATTCTTTTTTTTCTTCTTCCAAGTAACTAGTCAATGCTTATGTTGCTATCTTAACCATAAAAGAAGACAGCATATTATGTTCATGATATATTATTCAAATAATTTTATTAGATGCCGAAGAGGACAGAATTGGGGGTTTACAATAACTAATGAAAATCTTGGGACCCCCAAAATATTCCAAATACAGATTTGGCGATCACATCATTTGGTGGGAGAAAACAAAAACTAGGCTAAATTCAACTATGCAAATAACATTGTGGGGGACTACCCACCAATATTTTTGTGAGTGAGGATGATGTTGTTAACTTGTTATGTTACAATATATAATCTTCAGTTCACATTGAAAGTAACCTTGCTATTATTTCTTTAATATTTTTTACATAAATATATGCAGTAGAAGTCGGCCCCAGTTAATTATAGATGTAGCTTTAGTTTTTTTTTTACTGTAGAACTCAGGCTGTGGTTTTAGATATTAGGGTTGTAGGATTTTTTTAAAAAAATTAAAAATTACATTATTTGAGCTGCGAGTTTTTGACTATGTTAAAAAGATTTCAAAGATATATTATTTGAGCGGTGAGTTTTTGGCTCCGTAAAGCCAAAAAAATCAAAGCTAAATTCATGTGGGTAAGTAACTGTCAAATTACTTAAATCAAAGCTAAATTCATGGAGTTTGCTATATTACTCCATGTGGTTTCTTATTTTGAATGTGTGAAAAACTAGGGTGTAAGTAACTGTCAAATTTTTAACAATAATGGGAAGATACTTGTTCAATTTCTTTGATCATTATGCTTTTGGATATAACAAAAAAACAAAGCAGAACCAGTAAAACAAGAAACCACCTGGAGGAGTTTGATGATATAAGTTCCACTAAATTAAGATTTTCTTAAAAAAAAACCTTGAAAAATATTTTCTCCAACTAGTCTTACAGTTTTTGGTGTTATTAGTAACTCTGTAAATTTTCCATTTCATTCCTCTGAGAAAATTATAAAGTTTTACAAGAAATGGTATATCTATTGTATTGTTGTTAGCTTGTTAGGTTAGCTTATCAAATCTCAGTCACATTATATAATCTTCAGTTTCCAGTGACAGTAACGTACTATTATCTCTCTCTCATATCTTTTACAAAAATATATAGAGAAGTTAATTCACCAGAAGTCATAACAAATTAATTTTACTATCTATTATAAGATTATGATGAAACATTAGTACTGTAAAAAAAAAATCACGAGGGTAAGGAGATTAGTCTATTTACAGAATTTGTACATTGATTAAACCAAACAAAATTACAAAATTAAGTCCCACTTGAGACCAATTGATTCAGCGAGAGAGCGAGGAAGAAAAAAGAAAAAACTGACTAGGGAGGAAAGGAGTCTGCTTACGACCAGCGTTTCGATGACTTCAAATTAGAAGGACTTCCCGTCTTCTTCATACCTTGCAAGTCAAGAAAAATTATACACGATAAGAACACTAATAAACAATCTTTCATAGTAACAATTTTGGTTACTTACTTGGTGATGTCAAGCCTGTAGTAGCCTTTGCAATGGTCGTTGTTCTCGTAGCCACTTGCTTCAGTTTATCAAGTGGTCGTGTTGTTGTCGTACTAGCCCTTGGAGTCACCGGTTTAGGTCTGAAATATTTATGGATTCACCAACATAATTGTTTAATTGCAAACTAGTTTCATTTTGAAGTGTTAAGAGAGTGAAAGAGGATGTTACTTGTCTGTAATTTTCAATGGTTTTCTCCCTTGATCAGCTGCACGAGAAACATCATTGGACCCTTCTGCTTCATCGTGCTCTGCGTCGAGTCTCTCATCATACTCTGCATCATTGGAGGAAGCTAAACTCTCGGCAGAGTTTTGTGACCGCCTAAGATAATCTTGTTGGAATCTTGACTCTACTTCTATGGACAACTGCGAATATCCGGTTTCCGAGTTGAATTCATCGCTCTTTTTATGAAGTCTTTGTGGATAATTAATGTCCTTCAGCAAATGAAGCCGCTCTATTTCATCGTCTTTTCGAGCTATCGTGTCCTTAAGCGACCCTAACTGCAACGATTATTTGAGATTTTAGCGATATCTTGAGCTAACACTATATGTAACTGGAATTCTCTGTTACCTGCTCCATTAAGTCTCTAACATCTCTACCATCTTTGCTACTCTTTGCAGCACCTAACTCGACTCCAGAGACACGCTCCGCGAATTTCAAAGTACTCATCGACTCTAAATACGAAGTAACATCAGGATTTAGTTGCACAAACATCAATGTCTTTGCTCGTCCACCTATAATATTAAGCGCATAAAACAGAAGTCAGTTTATCTCGATTCACGATGTAAAAAACGTAGTAGCAAGTAAGTATTGACTTTAACCTAGAGAGCTTTGGAGAAGCTGAGTTAGTTTGCTGTTTCTGTATGGTACATGAGAACTCTTTGAAGCCAGAGAGAATATCACATCTCCTAGAGCCGAGAGTGACTTATTTATATGTTGTGCTTCTTTAAGTCTATCTCCTGTAACTTCAGAGCGATCCACTCTCTCACTACCCGCTAAATCTACCAAATGTAGATTGCCATACAGAGCAGAACCAGTCTTCAAGTCCTTGCCACGAACATGAACAGTGACAATACTACATGAAGTAATCATTATTGTCTCTCATGAGACATACTATCAAGAGAATAATAAAAATACAAACCACATCTTTGTTTCAGAGATCAATGAGAGAACCTGTGAGAGCGACTGCTTCTCTCATTCAAGGCAGTTGAGCCAACTGCTCGATTTTGTAGCCCGGTGCTCATCAATTCAAGAACATCTGAGGTCGATGTCACGGGATACATGCTTGCATCGGGTACAGCAAGACCATTTTGTTGAGTTGTAGAAAGAATCCCTAATGTATGAAAGTCAAGAAAAACAAAAGAATGGCAACAAAAACAGAATGTAGAAGAACATATATAGAGTACATCTAAAGTATAAAAAAGGATATTTCTTTTGCGAACTGTCACCGGATAGAAGATCCCGAACTTGTTCATTGTATATTTCCACCATCTGCACCCCAACTTCATATGCTATGTTGCTTTTTCTGGATTGAGAGATTCTGAAGAGGTCATTGAGAGCACGATAGTTTACTCCCCACTCTTCTTCACTTGCTCCATCAGGACCGGTCTAGACAAAACAACAATGACATAAGAATGCATTTCAACATCAGTTATGTATAGTAAAATGATAGCGAAAGGAATACCATTGTGTAAGTTTTTCCCGATCCTGTCTGACCATATGCAAAAATACAAACATTGTACCCATCGAGAACCGATCGAATAAGGGGTCTTATATCCGAAAATACCTCAGCTGCGAGAATCATAAACATCAATAGTAATTAAAACTTACATCAAGCTTCATAAATCGCATTGATCACACCTAGAGTATAAATGGAGTCAAAGAAAAAAAATATTGAAGAATAGAGCCCAAAAGAGTAATAAGAAACACCTTGAGTAGAGGTTGGACTGTAGACCTTATTGAACCTAAACTTGCGAAGACCGTCTTTCCCAGGTTTTGAGGGACTGAGAACTACCAACTCTCCATACTCACTAATATGTTCTACCACAGTGTTTGATGCACCTTGTCCACGCAAGAAAGGTCTAACCCGACAATATACTCTAATGTTTCCTGCAAATCATAACTAGACTACTTATAGATTGAACAACAAATGAAAGTTTGCATAGCCAAATAGTTAAAAAAACATCAGTATGTTAGTATATGAGATCCACATTACCTTTTAGCTCCTGAAGTTCATTGAAGAGCTTTTGATTTTCAGTAAGGACAACGTAATAGTTTTCAGCAGCATCTCCGAGTTCAATCAATTTCTTCCCTGTGGAAAAATATATTGGTTGATAAAAACCACCAAATTCACAAATATAAATATATGTTACTACCAATTGAAACTGACTTTACCTAATAGATTAAACTCTTCTGAATACTTGTCTTGAACTTTTAATACTTCTTGTTTGATGGACTTAGAATAGAACCTCAACTCCTGAAAGATTAGCAGGTTTAGGTAATTATAAATTAATACAACCAGTTCTAGGCAAATGTATATGTAAACATACTTGTAGTGCCTTGAATTGGAAATTGATGAAGCTTCTATACGAAAGTTCTTTCTGACTCCAACTCCGATTCTTTAGCTCAGTTTTTTCTTCCAAATCTTTAGCTTTACTTTTCCAGTGGACTAGATTTTGTTCAAGCTCTCGGTTTTTTCCGTCAAGACTTGCATTAACAGTTATTGTCTCTATTTTAAATTTTTGAAGCTCCTTCACTTTTTCCTCTAGAGTCTTTTTAGCAGAAATTGCTTCTTTCCCCATCTCTTCAAGCTCCCGGTTTTTCGCTTCAAGGCTTGCATTAACAGTTATTGTCTCCTTTTTAAATTGTTGAAGCTCCTTGACCTTTTCCTCAAGAATATTTTTAGCAGAATTTGCTTCTTTTCCCATCTCTTCGAGCTCCTTAATCCTTTCTTCAAGAGAAATTTTCGTAATGCTTGCATCTTTTCTCATTTGTTCAAGCTCCTTCACCTTATCCTCGATTCCCGCATTAGCAACCTTTGTTTGGCTTTCCATCTGTGAGCATTGTTGTTCATATGCTTTCTTAGCTGTCTCTAGTTCTCGCCTTAGAGTAGAAATTTCAAGATTATAGTGACCATTTTCTTCCTCCAACCTAACCAAATCCTCCTCTTTGATTTTCTTCTTTTCTTCGAGCTTGGACTTTTCTGTCTACCATAGTCATCTCAAACAAATAAACATCTCACTAGAATAAAGTCATTGCCGCAAACTTGCAGTAAGAAATTTTACATGACTAAAATGAACAGATTACCTTTATCCGTCGAAGTTGCCTACTAGCGATCTGGTAAAATGAACATGTTACCTTAATTTTTTAGGTTTACAAGATTGAAGTTGATTGGCAGAGTAACAAATTAGTGAATCTCACAAAACAAAAATCTGAGTGCCTAAAGTTATTTAATGATACCTCATTTTCTTCACTAGTTCCTGAAGCTAAGGTTTCAAGAACTTTGATTCTTGACTGGTACTTTTCCTCGCGCGCTTTAAACACATTGTTTTGCTACATACATACACACACACAAACTCAAAATTATAAAACAGGTGAACACAATTTACTAGGATTTTCTGCGAGGAAACAAGAGAAATACCGTTCGTAGATGCTCAGATTGAGTTGAAATACGCCTCTCAATTTCTTGCACAACTTTTCTCAGAAGACATGCTACACGCTGATCATTACAGATTAGCTAGGTCAGAAGATCTCCCAAATTAAGCGGCATGAAACAAAATGTGTGCATCATATAGTTGTGGACTAAAGTACCTGAGGGATTTCACCATTCTGTCTCTCAATACTATCATCAAGAATTCCATTCGCGATACTCAGAAGTGACTGCGTGGGAGCATTCTTCATCCATCCAACACATGAACAAATTATTATTAGAAACGACCACTCTTACAGAAGAAATTTATAAATAAGGTGATGAAGAGTTAGGCAATAATACATCTAAATTATTCGATTTCATCATTTCAGAGATCCTTGCAGCTTGGAGATCGAAACGGCCCTGTTTCATCTGGAAAGCCTCGTGGAACTTGTGGCCGCCATGGAGCATTGATCCAGGGGATGAAGGATCTGTAAAAACGTATCCGATTAGAGGGGCCATATCCTAACAATAAACATTATGCACACAAGAGAAATAAAAATAGAACCTAATCCGGAAGAATGTGCGTAAGGACGCTGAAACATGGAATCTGCAAGAGCTGCTTTGTGTCTTTCGTAAGGAGATAGAGGAGAAAAGGGACTACGTGGAGTAGAATCTCCTCCATGAGAGCTGCCTGATTGATCAGTTACAGAATTCATCATATTATGGAAACACTTGATCCTTCATTCTCTATCAACAACGCCTGAGAAAACACACAACACATTGTTTGTATAAATGTAAGGCTAGTTAAAGCCAGATATGCCCTGTATTTGAGACACATAATCTACAATGTAACTAATCTTTTGAATTGAGATCTACCCAACAAATGCGATCAGCATGTCCTAAATTGAGACAAAACGAATAATAAGAAGTAGCTGAAGAGACGAACCTACCTGGAGAGGAACAGGAACATGAAGTGGTGCAACAAGAGAAGATCGGCATTCGGACAAAACTAAGTCAAACACATATAGAGTAGAGATATCACGATGAGACAAATCGGATCATGAGAGAAAATATAGACATTATTTAGGGGAACATTTTCTAGCTAACCTGGGAAATTTTGGGAGGATATTTTCTCGGGAAAACGAAAGTCCAACCTGAGAGAAAACACAGAGACGTGGATTATTTAGTTCACGTCAAAGAGTTTTCGGGTTTTTTTTTTTTTTTTTTTTTTTGGGGTGGATTTTTTTAAATTATTTTTTGTAAGGGCCCTTTTATGTTTTTTTTTTTTTTGTGGTGAACTTTTTTNTTGGTTTAGCTGTAGCGCGAATGTAGGGAGAAAACGCGAGTATCTCTGTTTCTCCAATCGTTTTTATAGCGGATCGGGTCGGGTCGTTTCAATTTTAATTAAGTTCTTTGACTCTAGCCCGATATTATTGCTTTTTGTATTGAATTTGCAAAATGCATATGCATTCATTTGATCAAGGTTTGCAAAGAGGTGTTTTATATGCGATTTATGTACATCACTTTGTATTAATGAGTTAAATGCCCCCAATCACACAATTTTAGCAGTTGTGTTGTATTGTTCCAGAAGTATTTATATGTTGAATGCTATTTGTTATCAATACAAAAGAAAACTCTGGGTGCGTCAGAGGCTTCGAGGAATCTGAGTTCAAGCTGGTTTGATCCGGTTTAGTACAATGTGTCATATAAAAAGGCTTGAGTTATACGGTTGGTGCGGCATTCAGACAAACACTTCTTGCTATTATTCATTTGTAAACCAACGAGGACTTTGTGAGCGAAAGTGAGTTGAAATCAAGTTGAGAGTCAAAGGAGTGATCTTTGGGCAACATTACAACATGTTTTTTGAGGGCTGTTGGGAGATAGTCTTTGTATTTCACTTAGTCAATTACCACATATCTATGCTACTAATAGATTAAATGAAACTAATGACACATTTACTCTGAGAGTAATGAGTATAGCTGAGGAAAAATCAATCGTTTTGAGAAATTCACATAAATTAAAGGGTTTCTAAATTAAAAGAAGAGTACGTTTCCAAACGTAATAAGATCAGATTCTACGCTACACAATCCCTCTTGATAAACGTCTTGCAAATGATCATAGAGCTTTGGAAGAGGCTCAGGTGAATGATAAGTTTGTCAAGTTCTCAGAGGCACTCTATGTAGCTGGGGACAAAGGTTTCTTTGCGGGAAAGGTTCGAAGAGAGATGGCGATGAAGGAGAAGGAAATAAAAGAGAAGGAGTTGAGGGTTCTTGCTCAAAAGGCTCGTTCGAAAGGACTCAAGTTGGTAGTGAGGGTGTTGATGAGTCCAGAGAGAAAATGGAAAAGGAAGAAGAACGTATTCAGAGGGATAAGATTCGAAAAGAGCGTGGTAAGGAACGAGAGAGGGAGAGAAGAATGACAGAGTCTAAGAAGAGCAAGACCACAAGGGACAGGGAACGTGATATCAGTGAGAAGGTTGCTCTTGGAATGGCAGTTACTGAAGTAAAAGGAGGCGAAGTAATGTACGATCAGCGGCTTTTTAACCAGGATAAAGGAATGGATTCTGGTTTTGCAATTGATGACGCATACAACTTGTATGACAAAGGCTTGTTTACTTCACACCCAACTCTTTCAACGCTGTACCGGCCTAAGAAAGATATGGATGATGAAATGTATGGAAATGCAGAGGAGAAGCTCGATAAGATCAATAACACTGAGAAGTTTAAGCCAGACAAAGCTTTCACCGGTGCTTCCGACGGGGCGAGAAAGAGAGACAGACCTGTTGAATTTGAGAAGGAAGGCGGAGAAGAAGATCTTTTTGGCCTCGAGCGGTTTTATGTCAGATATGAAGAAAAATAAGAAGAGCTTGGACCAAATTGGGTCTGGAGGAACTATGGGAGCAAGTAGCTCTTCAAGGGGTGACTTTGGTGCTTCTAACCGGACCAAGTTCAATTTCGAACGTAGCAGCTGAAGTCTAATGAGAAACAGATCTTAGATCATTCATTCAATATGATTTTATAGCCAGTATTTGAACTATCTAAACATAATCTTCATAAGTTTTTCTATTACTGATGTTCTTGATATTTTAGTCCCTTATTTTTCTGATTCTAATCTTAGTCCATTTCACCAGATATTACTTGCAGGTTGGTTTTGAGATGGTGGACGAAATATCCATTGTTGGATACGGGCCGCGCACGGCCCACCAACTTAAGGAAAACCCAAGC
>OVAP01001089.1:1756-26661 GCA_900406295.1 Aurinia saxatilis
CATCAGTGTTAATCACAAACTTTACGATATAATATCTTACTTGTCCATTGTAATTAAACACAAACGGAAACGACAAATGCCAAGCCTCATCCAAAGCTATACCAAGAGGTTTCCAAGTTGCTCCTCTATCTACACTTTCTGCTACTCCTATATCCCCTTGCATTGTAATGGGGTTCTTATTCTCAAAGAAGAGGTATAATGTATCACCCTGTTTCAACAGATAATTGTGTTGATGAAGCAAATCAAATAAGCAATCGATGAAGTTATATGGTACCTGTACATAAAGAAATGGATCAGCTACAAAGTTGCTCGCAAAACCAGAGTTTGTGAGTGAAGCACATGTTAACACTGGATTAGCTACAGGCCATGCTCCACTCTCGTTTCTCCATACATTCACCTGCTTTTCAAAATCAATCACCATCTTATAAATTCCCAAATCACAATTCCAATTCCTGAACCCTAGATGATTCGGAGACGAAGCTACTGATCTACAACGACGATTCTTAGTCCGATCTAAAATGTATAAAACACAAATTCGCTAAAATCGAGAGTGAAATTTGGGGGAAGAAATTAACAAAAACTCACGGATTCGATTGGTTTGAGATTGAAAGGAGAATCGCCATAGAAAACACCAATAGACCACGAACCTTCGTTATCCTCTCTACAACCTAACGAAGACGACGACGACACATGATTCGTACGGCCTAGATGCGTCGGAAAAGCGAACCAAGCGTACGTCGTCGCCACAAGAGCGTAGAATCCGAAACACGAAGCGAAGAAACAAAATCGCCTCACGGTCACGGAGCTTCCTCCTCCTCCTACTACAACTCCACCACCGTAATTGTAACGGTGATGATGCCAGCTAGATTTTCCGGTGGACTTCTCCGTCGTCGTTGTTGTTTCTTCAACGGAATCCGAAACTTCCATCATCGGCGAAAACCGCGTAAAAATCGCCGTTAAGATTTTTTTTTTTTTTTGATGATATAATGAATTTCGAAATTTACTTAATTATTAATTTTTGGATTTTTTTCCGTTTAAGGTAACAGAGAGAATCTCTCTCTCTCGAGTATATAAAATCTGTTTATGTGCAGAGAAATGTTTATAAAGGTGACGAGTGTGTTTAATGCAGAAGCGGAAACGTTACTTGGCATGGTTGGTGAGTTTACCTAAACACCCTTCGTATTTTTCTTTACTGAGTGACACGTGTGCAAAGTCGCCGATACACGTGTGGAGTTTAGAACCGGCCGCTTTTGGGATGACGTGATCCGGTTTAATTTTCAATGTCATTACGAGTGACGTCGGTATTTTGTTCGGTTTAGTTCTGGATGATTGGTCCAAGATTATGAATTTGAATTTACGTGGTTTAATTGTTGTTAAATGATAAGTTACGAATAAAATGCATTGGATACTATGATGACACATTATTATTATTGCATTTAATGTTTTCGTATCTTATTTGAAAGTAGAATGGAAATTTTAGTGACAGATTGCATATTTTCGTGTGCTACAAATTAGCTAACAGTCGAACACTAATTTACTTTGGATTGAATCTTCTTTCATGACTTATTTTGTAGATGGAGAAGATAATATAGATCTTGTGGTTATATGCTTTTTTAAAAATCGATGACTCTATATTATTATTCGTAGGGTTATTTACTTGCATCATCTGGTTCAAATTAAATGTTTGTTGTTTGTATCTTGACAGATCTATAAACATATTCAATAACTCCGATATTCAAACTATACCATCTGAGCTCGCCTCCAACCTGAAGAACATATATATCTAACTAGACCATAACGTTTTAGTTATTAAAAAAAAAAAACATAATTATAATTTATACAGTTTAAACTATCGCTAGGAACTCTCCTAAAAACAAAAAAACAGAGAAAAATGGCTCAAAGGTGGTGATAAAAATTTGAAATTCTTTCAAATTTCAGTCTGAGGTACTAGAGTGAAGAATTCTCTACAATTTGTGGTGGATGAACAAGGGAATGAGCACAAAACAGAACAGGATAAAGGAAGGATTGCTATCGACTATTTTACATCCTTGTTCTCTTCTACACAGCCTGCAACGGGTCCTGACTTACTCGAGGGGTTCCAAGCGAAGGTCACAGCTTCTATGAACAAAGTTTTCACTCGTCCTGTCTCAGCCAAAGAAGTAAAACTTGCGGTTTTCTCTATTAAAGATGGCAGTGCACCAGGGCCCGATGGGTTCACAGCCTTCTTCTATCAGAACTACTGGTCGACGGTGAGACCAAAGATTACTCGAGAGGTGCAGGAGTTTTTCAGAACTTGTGTGATGCCCTCACACTGGAACTTCACCGAGATTTGTTTACTTCCAAAGAAGGATTGTCCAACACGTATGACTGAACTCAGACCAATCAGTCTATGCATTGTACTCTCCAAAATTATATCCAAAGTGCTGATGACCAGACCGATACCATTTTTGCAACAAATCATCTCACCAACGCAGTCGGCTTTCGTCCTTGAAAGACTCATTTCAGACAACATCCTCATCGCTCATGAGCTTGTACATGGGTTAAAAACTCACAAAGACATATCCAAGGAATTTATAGCTGTCAAAACCGATATGTCGAAAGCGTATGACCGCTTAAAATGAGGTTTTATTCGATGAATGCTACAAGTTCTAGGCTTCCATCCTAAGCGGGTCACATGGATGATGCAATGCATAGATATTGTCTCTTACACCGTCTTAATAAATGGCTCTACCCATGGTCACATTCGTCCGAAGAGAGGGATCCGTCAAGGTGACCATTTGTCCCCTGTTTTATTCGTCTTATGTACCGAGGCTCTTATCCATATTCTACACCAAGCTGAGCAGTAGAATGACATCTCGGGCATTCGGTTTTCAGATTCAGGACTTACTATACATCATCTATTATTTGCCGATGACAGCCTCTTCACTTGTAAGGCCAATGAACAACAATGTTCTGCTCTATTGCGTTGCTTATCAGATTACGGAAATTATCAGGTCAAGTCATAAACATGGAAATGGTCTATAACTTTTTTAGCACGGGTGAAGTCTGTTATTAAATCCAAAATCAAAAATATATTGGGTATTTAATCTGAAGGTGTACTAGGAATATACCTTGGTCTTTCCGAGTGCTTTAGTGGTTCTAAGCAAAAACTATTGGAGTATATCCGCGACAGGTTGAACAAAAAACTAGGAGGCTGGTACTCTAAATCTTTATCCCAAAGAGGCAAGGAAATTCTCATCAAATGAATAGCACTAGCCCTCCCGGTTTATGCTATGAGTTGCTTTCGCCTCTCCAAGGATATGTGTAAGAGAATGGCCTCAGCAATAGCTGATTACTGGTGGAGCGGACTGAAAAACAAAAAGACACTTCATTGGGTCAGTTGGGATCGGATTTGTCTTGAGAAGAAGAATGGTGGAATGGGATTCAGGAATTTGACACGCTTCAATCAGGCTCTCCTAGCTAAACAGGTTTGGCGTTTGTACCAATTCCATGATAGCCTCTTTGCTCGTATTTTTAAGAGCAGATACTTCGACTCTACGTCAGTGCTTGATGCGTCCTTAGGGTTGAAACCATCTTACGCGTGGAGAAGTATGGTCCATGGTAGGAAATTATTGATGCAAGGGCTTCACAAGATCATTGGCTATGGAAGGGACACAAAAATCTGGTCTGATAAATGGATATTTAATACAGTTCCTAAAACTCCCCTGCTTCCCAGCAACGCGGTCGATACAAACATTACTGTCTCAACCTTGATTCAATCCGGGGGGAAAGAATGGTGTCGTTCATGTCTTAATCTCTTGTTCTGTGACCATGATGTGACATCATAACTAAAGCAAAGCCAAATATGCAGAAACAAGACAGATTTATTTGGAGTTTCAATCGTTCAGGAGCTTACACCGTTAAATCCGGTTATTGGCTCAGTGGCTGAATGCAACAACGGGAGTTACTACAAGAAGTTGAAGTTTTACCTTCCATAAACCCACTCAAAGAAAGATGTTGGTCCCTTCAAACTTTACCGAAGATTAAAACATTCATCTGGAAAGTTATTAGTGGTGCATTAGTTGTCCCGGACAGACTTCAAAAAAGAGGGATCCACATTGATCATATGTGTGGCCTATGTTTGGTGAACAGAGAATCCATTAATCATATTTTATTTTCTTGCCCAGTAGCTCGTAAGTCTGGGACATCTCCGGTATACCAAGACCAGACAATGGGTTTTCTGACGACAACCTCTTTGAAAACATCTTCTATCTGTTTGGTGTAGTGGATGACCAACGTTTTCATCCTGAGATACGTTAGCTCCTTCTTGGATCCTTTGGCATCTATGGAAGCATATGAACCTGTTCATTTTTGAAAACAAACAACTACTTCCTTCTGAAATCTCCAAAAGAGCACTGGATGATACATTGGAATGGCTCAATGTGAACAAAACAGAGAATGTTGTTGTGGCCACGGCCTTGCCTACAATTACAACGTGGGAAGCACCACTGGTGAACTTCGTTAAATGCAATATAGGAGTGAGCTGGTCTAAGACTAAGTCTACATCGGGTGTTTCTTGGGTAATACGGAATCACACTGGTTACACTCTGCTCCACAATCGTCGCTCGTTCTCTGAGGTGAAGTCTGCTCGCGAAGCATCTATTCTGGCATGGACAGTGGCGTTCAAAAGTATGGACAACCTCAAAATGCACAGTGTCCTCTTTGTTGTTGATACTGCTGAGATAGTCTCAACTTTGCTTAAACCATTTGAGTTTCCAGCTTTGGACATAGAACTTAGTCATTTACATGAAATGCTCTTTACTAAAATTGATTGGTCAATAACAACGGAAAAGCCTCCTGCCAACCAAACGGCATCTCGGATAGACTCCAGCGTCACGGCCGATGACCGGTCCCAATCGTATATTGCTCGTGGTTACTCCCAGTGGCTCTAACACTAGTTTGAATTTGATCGTCTTCATACGATTTAGTTTATTCTTTTTGTTTTTTTGTGAAAATTTGTTCATTTCTTTTTAGTTTTTCTTCTACTTCAAGTTTTCTTGTTGGTTTCTTTGGTACTTTCTTGCTTTTAAAATAAAATAGCTCTTGACGGAAAAAAAAAAAAAAAAACTATAGCTAGGAAACTAATAATTGACAAAAAAAAAAAAAAAANAGGAAACATAATATTTCTTTAAATTGTAATGAAGTAACCGATCTATTTTGGAGGATACTTACATCATGGATTTGATTACCAATTACAATTAGCTATCTAGTCTAGTAAGAAAACAAGTACCTTTTTTGCTTTCTCACCGAAAGAATTAATTGATTTGGACATTGATATATTAGGTTGTGCGCATTTTTAGATTGCATGCAAAAATGGGAAATATTATGACAGAATTCTTAACATGTGCATCGTACTGCTGTAAAGAATATTATTCCTTCAAAATATTTGCTCACTGTCTAGGAAAACATCCCTAAAACATTGTGAATTGTCAACAATGCCAATACCAACCTTTAATAGCTGTTGTTAGAGAGATACTTTTCTTAATTTGGAAGACATGACATGAGTATTTTGTAATTTCCTATTTTGGACATTAATTGTTAGAGTTCATACAAAAATAAATATTTTGGACATTAATTGTTATAGATCATACAAAACGAAATCCAAAAATTATCAAGTGATATTTTAGACACGGTTGGAATCCGTAGATTAACTTAATTTTTTGGAGACATTGTATTGATATCAGAAATTATTAACTTAATATTTTGGACATTGTTAGAGATCATATAAAAAATCCAAAAATTTTTTAAATGTGATAGGTTAATACATACACATAAAAATTGAGTATATTCAAAATTACGAGATGATATAAATGCCTTAATATTTTGAACATCATTAGAGATCATACAAAAAAATAATAAATCAAAAGTCCATAAATTTGGTGAGGTAAATACACACAAAATTTGAATATTTTTAAAAAATTATCGAATGATATAAATGTCTGAATACTTTTTACACGGTTAGCGATCATACAAAAAAACTCCAAAAGTCTTTTAAATTCATGTGTATCAACCCACCGAATTTAAGAATTTTTCTATTTTTTTGTATTATCTCTAACAGTGTCTAAAATATCAAGGCTTTGATATCATTTGAAAATTTCGAAAAATAGTTTAATTTCGTTTGTATTAACCCACAGAATTTAAGGATTTTTTTTTTTTTTTTTATAATCTCTAACCGTGTCCAAATAGTAATGTTTTGTTATTATTTGGTAAATTTCAAAAAATACTTAACTTTCGGGATATTGTTGATCATACAAAAAACACTGAAAAATCCCTAAATTTGGTGGTCCATTTGAAAAACAAAATATCGAACCGTCCTAATCTGAATTACTTATGGATCTTTTAGCTGTAATATAGATGGCACCGAGATATGAATCTATACAATTGGTAGAATATTTGTGTTCATGTAATTTTTTTCAGTTTATGAGGGGACGAATCTAATATCCCAAACTTACATAAGCAGCTAAAATAGTAGCAAGAGGAACCGAAACATTATCATCTAGATAATCGGTGACGGGTAACGACTCGATCAAGGTAGCGACCACTGAGACCATAGCGACTCTTGTAAAGGTCATCATTTCCCAGTCCATGTGAAGGTAACCGAGGCACGAGTAATAGTAAAGTAATCTGCATATTACAAAAGAAAAACAAAACGTTAAAGATTAATTAAGAGGTTCTGAGTATAGGTCCGTACATCCTTAAAACCCGGGACCAGAGTATGTTACATGATCCCATTCTAAAAGACACTCGAATCATCAATCTCTGGATTTTGTCGAGATTTTTACCAGATGAACAATTGATTTTTGTTTTTATCATCTTAAGTTTTACGAGTTAGTCATCAAGTTAGTCATCAAGAAGACAGCATTTTGATGATTNAAGGTTCTGAGTATAGGTCCGTACATCCCTTAAAACCCGGGACCAGAGTATGTTACATGATACCATTCTAAAAGACACTCGAATCATCAATCTCTGGATTTTGTCGAGATTTTTACCAGATGAACAATTGATTTTTGTTTTTATCATCTTAAGTTTTACGAGTTAGTCATCAAGTTAGTCATCAAGAAGACAGCATTTTGATGATTAATTGTTGGTTAATGTGGTGTGTTTTTACCCGATGGAGATGAAGAAACCGAAGATGAACATGGATATGCTTCCTGCCCAACTCTTTTTTGGGTTGTAAGGTATCTTCTCTGAACCAAATTTACGTCCCATGATATCAGCTATTCCTACAAAAACAAATTGATGTAGAAACGTAATATTAATATGTTTATGTAACGAATTATAGTACTTACCGTAATTTAGTTAGGTTAAGGTTTCCAAGATTTCAGTAACTTCAAAGTATTGTTATAAATATGATGTTTAGGTGGGGGAAAGGGAGTTCTTTAGATTAATAGTTTTGATAAACCGATGGAAATTCTGAACCTTCGGTCCATAATCTCCCCTAAATATCCGGAGTTTAACCTTTAGAAATGGATATTCTCTTTCCACGGGTATATGAATTAACGATTATAGATTTCAGTATTCGCTTACTACATCGAGACGACGTTTTTTTCTAGTGGCAATAGAATCAAATGTTAAGCAAAAACCGAGACCAAGTAAATAGGGAAACTTACCATCGCCACCGCACATCATAGCCACGGAGATCATACCAAGAGGAGAATCTCTCCAGAAGAAAATCGCAGAGACGAGAAGAGCAAGAACGTAGAACAAAGGACCTTTAAGCAACTCTCTGGTTTGGTTAGGAGAAGGAAAAACAAAAAAACAAAAAATGTGTCAATCAGATTGTTACAAATCACTAGACTTATAGAAAGAAAGAAGCTACAAAAAAACTTACTCCGGTCTTCCTTCTCGAGTAACCGATTTGATCAGCGTAGAATCCGGGGAAACGGATAATCCATTGACAACGAGTCTTAAGCCATTCACTAATGGAACAAAAGCAGCAAAATACCGAGCTTCCGTTGATGCGCTAAACTTAAAGATCAAGAAAAGGAAATCAAAATGCAGAAAGGTTTCATGGTAAAAACTTAAAAGAATTCACATAAATGGAAATAGACTTGTGTAAACAGATGAAAACAATACCTGAAGATAGGCCACGAGAGTACAAAAAGCAAACCAGAGAGTATATGTACAAGCTTCCTACTCAAACTCTGTTTCACCATAAAAACAGTTTAACCAAAAATAGTCAGTACGATATAAAAGTCTCTGTTTCTTTAGTCTACTTTTTAAACACTTGGAATAAAAAAATGATTCGGATCATAAACGAAAGAATATTTTTTTGCCAGCTACAAAAAGAAATACATTTTTTATTATCATCCAGCGAATGTTTTACCAATCACAAAAATTTGCAAAATATAAAAATTTGAAGCCAAAAATACAGTTTTTGCATTTTCACCTAAAACATACAAAACGAAAACTCTTGTCACTGTTAAGCAAGGGTGAATCTGGTCGTTTAATTTCACCATTCCATGAATTAATTACTTTTTACACGATTCTACAATTCCACGTTGTTATCAATCACAACCATATAGCCTTTATACAAATCTCAATCCTATTTCTAAGTATTAGTGAAACGATTCGGGAATACTACAAACACGATTTGATAAACGAGTTAAATTTCAGAGGTTTCCAACTTAGAACCAATCGACAATTAGTGGTATGTATAATCAAAACGAATTAAAACAGCGACCTGAGGAATAACGTTGCGTTTGGTAAGACTCTCAAAGCTCAAGACAAGGGCGTAAGCACCACCAAGAACAGCCACCGTGGCTCCGACATCATGCAAAAACGAATCGGTCGTAACAGCACAAGTAATCAGAGGATGACGAGCGCGTAATTGACTCCCTTGTCCCATACCAGCAACACCAACAAAACAAGAAGAAGAAGAAGAAGAAATCGAAGAACAGAACCGTGGACTACTCAAAGAAGAGATGTTATTACAGAACCTAAAGCTCCGACATAACTGATAACTAATCGGAGATAACGGTAACATAACCGACGACATTTTTTGTTAAACCGTTGACGGAGAAAGCAGAGTTTGTGGAAGAAAGAAAGAGAGAAATGATAAGAAAATGTGTTTTTTCTAATATTATCTTGTGATGGAAAAATCGTAATCTGTTGACGTGGCGAGTTCTTATTGGGTGGAAATCTGACACACAACCATTATTGTCTTGTTATTTTCGTCGTACTTTGTACTTACCTAGTGATGGCCCGATTCGGGACATGCTTTTTGGTACTGTATCTTAGTTACTTATTGTAAAATCCAACTATCATAATAATTATTAGGGAGATTTAAGACCATCGACATTAGTGAGATTGGCCGGGGTGATTGACTGGGTTCACAGATTAAAAAGAAAAAAAAACTAAAAAAAATTTAATTATTTATTGTTTTGGTTTATGAGACGGTCTTATATGGTAGAGTTTTCTGAGACGGTCTCAAACCGTACGTGCCATTTTTCATTGAACCTAAATCAGATTCTCATTTCGACCATTCTCTCTTTACTTTCTTCAAAGTTCGAGATTTTTGCCGAGTAGATTTGTTCTCTGTGTCTCTTTTTTATTCTGGAGATTTTAAAGTTCCTTGTTGCATCGTGATATGAAATCTGCTGCTGATCTGAGTAGGTACTGTTTAGCTCTATTGATTTTTCCGTTGTGGTTAATTTTGATTTAATAGTGTTTTATTGGCTGATTTTTGTGTGGGTTTTGTTAATTGTGGAGATAGCTTCCGAAAGTTGTGTGCTTTTGGTTGTTTTGGCGATTTGATTATTAGAGAGTGGTGTGTTGCTTTTGGTTGTTTTGGCGATTTAAGAAAGTGGTGTGTTGTAACTTGTATTGCAGATAGCATCGCGAGGACTTCAACGACGAGTGGGGATCGAATATGAGTTTTTGCTCTTGATCCTTTGAGTTCATATGGGGGAAACTTCTGCTGAAAGCACCATCAAAGTCCTGCAATCTCTATGTCAATCTGTTACGTCGCGTCTGTGAAGCACACTAGTTCCATGTTTTTGAACTGTGTTGCTATGTTTTTCCTTTCTTGTAAATGTGCAGGTTGCGTTGAGAGTTGTCCTTGTTGCCATTATTTTGTGTCTTGCAGAGCTTTGGTGATGTCCTTTGGTGGTAAACATGTGGCTCGTGCTGTTGCCATCCACTTGTACGATAAGTCCAATGGGTTGACTGATGTTGTGATGGGTGTGACAGGGAAAGGAACAAGGTTACATCATCAGGTTGCTACACCAACCACAGTTCTATTTAAGGGAATTGACCAGCTTCCCAACTTCATTTTTGTCTAAAAGAGATCAAAAGTACTTCTCCAACTTCATCGAACTATGGCTTCAGTCGGAGTAACCTCATGTGAAATCTTTCCCAACCTTGTTTCCATATTGTTTTTTATCTTCTTTTTCCCGGCAAAGAAACAAATTTTTTTTGTAAAAGTAATTTTGTAAATCCAAACAATTTCAGTTCTTGATATTCACATTCATAAAAAAAAGGAACTTAAGATCTCCTTATTGGTTCACCAATGGAGTGGCAAAATTAATAGAAAAGTAAGAGATATTTTGAGAATAATTTAGTATTAAATTAAATAATAATAAATGTTTTGAACTCTTTAAGCAAGCTCACCATTGGAGATGCTCTAAGAACATCACTATTGATGAGACTAACAAAAACTCATTAGAAATTGTTTAATATAAAATTTATTATTAGTTTAGTGGTTGAGTCTCAACAACTGTTTTCTAAGATTTTTGTGTCCATTGGTAAGACTCTTTGAGTTTCTAAAAACTAAAACATTTTTTTTGTAAATTCATGAAAATCAAAATCTCAAATGTGTGTTCTTCCATGATCTATCAATGTGCTTCAATAAATCTATATAGTGATGCTACAACCCGATATATTAATTAACTGGTTTAGAACTGTTAGAAGATGAGGCCTCACCAGCTTCAGAGTGTTCACAGTTTTGATCATGGTCATGGTGGTGCTGGTTGTTATCTTCTTCACTGTCATCCTCGTTAAAGAGCTTGTGTTTGTGAAAGATGCAACATTCCATGAAACCTTCTTCTTCTTCCTGTTCAACAGTTTCCTAGTATGACAGAAGTTGTCACTGAAGAAAATGGCATGGTCGTTGTGCTCATTGCTGATATCTGCATTGGGGAGGTAAAAAAGATCAATTCTACAAAAGACTTATTCTTTACTCTACATTCTGTAAAGCCAACATCCCATCATGAACAAGAACAAATTCCTAATAGTAACAACATGAATAAAACTAAGAAATGTAAAAGTTACTCATATTACTCATGGAGTGAGATGGTAATAAACGCTAAGAGCTAAAGCATACAAACTAGTAGGAATGGTTTCTGAAAAGAGTAATGGGTTCCAAATCAAAGATTAATGAAAAGTTCCAAGCTGACTAATAGAAAGAAAGCAGAGAAAACTCATGGAAGCAAAAAAGTTTACAAAGGGAATATAGAGTAGTCCAGATGATTGACATGAGAATATAATCTTAACCCAAGTGGTTCAATATAAAGTTAAGCAGAGCTAAATTCACATGTGAGGTTAGCTTAGCTTTCATGTTTTATAAACGAATTGGGAAAAGCTTAACTTCAAAATGAATTTACCTACAAAATGGTGAAGACAAGCACGGCCAAACAGAGATAAAGCCACAAAGGTCTATTAGGGGGTCCATACATGAGGACGAGCATCAAGCTTAAAAGAAACAGATCATATCTCTACCACCTAAAATTCATTCCATTACAGATTTAAACCACGATACTCCGTCGGATGAAGACAATATTAACACCAATTCCATTCTTACGCCCTCATCGATGATAAAACATTGAACATAATCAAATAGCAAGATTTTCAAAGCTAATGATTTTGATGGCTCGTACATAAAAAAAAAAACTCTAATTCATTGAATAAACATCGATGGATATAGAGAAAGCAAACCTTTTGTTTGTACAATCACCCGGGATTGCTCCAAATTTCGAAAGGTTGAAGACGAAGATGAGAGGAACACAATGCATTTTTCATTCTCTAATACCCAATTCACCAATTCGTTCCCAAACTCAGCTATCCGTCGTCTCTCTCATGTTCCCACCAAACGTCGTCGTGTATTCTCCTCTGTTCACACTCCATAATTGCCACTATTGCCACTGTTACTCGCTCTAGGCGACGGCAACATAGCAGAAGAAACGGTTGAAGAAGGAGGAAGAGCAAAATTAACGGAAATTTATTATTCCTCGTCAAAATCGAATGATTTGAAGAATTAGGGGTTTGATCAGAGGTTACAAAGAGTAATCCGGAGATGATTGGGATCAAGATTTGATAGGGATTTTTTTTTATCAGATGATTGTGATCAGAGATGACAAATATCTTCCCACCATTGTCGATCGATTGATCGAGAGAAGAACAGAGAGAGACAGAACAAAACCAAAAAAGAAAATGTGCTAAGACCGTCTCAAAGAGTTCAGTGTACTGAGACCGTCTCAATAGAATTTTAATTATAATTTTTTTTTTTTCTTAAAAGGCATGAACCTCTCTCAGACTTACCGTTGTGGATACTCTAATATTGGTGAAAAAATGTTGTCATATCATTTAAATGAGGGAAAATTAGGGTGTATATTTGTTTTTTGTGTCAAAATTAGGTGACACAAAATATTTAGTTTTCATATAAAAATATTTTTTAAATAGACAATAATTTTTTATAGGATAAACTCAAATTTCTCTCTCCAACTTTTAGAAAGAAAAAAACATATATGGATAAACTCAAAATTCTCTCTCCAACTTTTATTAGAAAAAACAGATCTGGATAAACTCAAATTTTTCTCTCCAATTTTTACGAGAAAAAGTAGAGCTGGATATGATAAACTATATATATCACTATATAATCAACTATATATATGGTGAATTGTAAAGTGAACTATATATTGAACTATGATATATATAGTTCACTATATAGTTTACCATATATATAGTTCACTTTATAGTTCAATACTCCCTCTGTTTCATAATATAAGCAGTTTTGAATGTTTTTTATTGTTTCAAAATATAAGCAGTTTTAAAAGTCCAATGTAAAAAGTAAACATGCATTTAAATTCTATTGGCTTCCAAAAATGTTAGTAGATTTATTTGTTTTATTAATTGAGAAAATAAAACACTTTTTGTAAAGTATGTGAAAAGCAAATATTTTCTTAAGATATGTACTTTTAGTTAAAACTGCTTATAAATTAAAACAGATGGAGTATATAGTTCATTTTATAATTCAATATATAGTCATTGTATAATTCATTTACTTCGATATATATTTTACGGTGTAATTTAATTTAAATTTCAGTGTAATAGTACTACAATTTTAACATTATAAAAACTCATTTGTGATTTTATAATTACAATACCTTATAAGATATTTATTTGGAGAAATATAATCTCAACAACAAATTATTTGTATAGATGAATCACTTCAATCTAAAAACAAAAAGAATGTGTGGAAAACAATGAATTATGTATTGTTTGTGCGAAAAAAAATAATCAATAAATTATTTTTTAAATAAAGTAAAAAACATGTAAGGAGAAGAAAAAGTACAATACTACTTTTATATAAGGGTATATGAATAATTTTTATTTTTCATTTTAATATGAAAACAATTTTTTTTGTAGAAACTAATTATTGACAAAAAAGAAGTATACAATGCAATTTCCCTTTAAATAAATATTTATATATTTTTGAAAAACAAAAAACATTTTTTATGTATGGACTACGGTGAAAAAACTTGGCTGAGAAGAATTTTATTACAAAGTATCCAAATAATTGGAAACAAAACAACAAACAAATAAATAAATTATCGAGGTAGAGTAAAAGTAGGGTAAACCGAAGCAAGACAAGTAACAAATGATGTAATGAACAACAAATTAGCAAACTTTCATGTACATGGGTCTAGTGGTACTTTAGAATACTCAAAGTCCCTAGTTCAAATTCACTTGGTAGAAATGATTTGTGTTTTAAATGTAGTACTATCAACAGCCTGACCAAAAGATTTAGAATTTCCACTATTTAAAAACAAAATAGACATAAAACTAAAAAGTTTATCCCGTGTCTTTTGACTCTATGCTTTGTTCGGTAGGTTTGCCGAACTGGATTGGCAAGACTATCATATTTTACGGAGAATTTGTGAATAAAATTTGTTGCATAAGCTATATTCTTGGAGCTTAATTATTTTACATTGTTTTATACTAATCGCACATATTTTGTATTGTGTGGTTTTACTATGCAAACCACACCACATCTTTATTCAGCACTTTCATTCCATTATCATCATTCGGAGTCATAATTTCATATGAATTTGGAATTGAACTTAACCAGAATATATTAGACGTTTACCTTCAAACTTTTCGGTTTTGTACTTTGAACTGATATCTTGACAGTTTTGTTAAGAATAAAAAAGCATTACTCTCACTCGTGGTAGTGATTATATGTTTTTTTTTCCTTATGTCAATAGTGATTATATGTTATATATACAAGTATCTATTGAGTCGATTTCCAAGTAAATGGTCCCCAATGGGGCGTTTCTATGATATCACGGGACCTCGGGGATTCATTGATATGGGCCTAGATTCTGCCTCAACCTTGTTCGACGGTTCTCACTCAAGGCGTACAAGACGACATCGAGTTGAAACTCTTAGCTCGATGGAAACTGCCTTAGCTTTAGCTCGCACGACGGCTACTTCTAATGCTGACCGTCCTGGAGATCAAAAGATGACGTTTTCAAACCGGTGTTTAAGGCATCCAGAACGAGAGAGCTCATAGTCCCACCGGAATTCAACTTGGCTGGTGGAAAGGAATCTGGTTTGGTCACAATATTCCTAAGTTCTCCTTTTGTGCTTCGCTCGCAATGAAAAACAGGTTGTCCACGAGTGACAAAATGCTTCAACGGAACTTAGCAGACTCCTTGGACTGTGTGTTGTGCCGGAATGAGGTAGAGACCCGTTCTCACCTCTTCTTCTCCTACCATTTTCAAGTCGAATATGGGAACAATTAGCGAAGGGAGAAGTTTACCACTGAATGGGAGGCAGTAGTGGGCGAGTTAACAGTGAGGGGGGCGACACAAGATATGGATCGACTCGTCTTTCAAGCAACTATACACTTGTTATGGCGTGAGAGAAACAATCGGTGGCATGGGGGCACATTCTCTCTCCGAGACAGGTATCGTATAATAGATTGATAAGTTGATAAGGGACCGATTCAGCTCCATTCGTCTACTGGGTGATTCAAGATATGAAGAAATGCCTCCAAATTTGATTCTCCGCTCGTGCATGGACCAGGAACTAAGCTTGTTGTCATTTTTTAAATCGTTGTTAAATCATTTTNAAGCTTGTTGTCATTTTTTAAATCGTTGTTAAATCATTTTTTTTAGGTTCCATCTAAAATCATAGTGTAAACTACATGTAAGAAACATTTTTTTTTTTGGAATATATTTTGATATTTAAAAAATATATACATATATGTATATATGTATATATGTATATATATATATAGATAGAGTCGATTTCATGATTATACCCTGATAAGATTATATACATATAANTGGAATATATTTTGATATTTAAAAAATATATACATATATGTATATATGTATATATATATATATAGATAGATAGAGTCGATTTCATGATTATACCCTGATAAGATTATATACATATAAAAGATACTTGCAGTTCACAATATACTGTGCGAGTATAATGAGGATACATGCACCTAATAGCAATCCATAAGAAAACAGTACAAATCTGATTATGAGAGAGCTATGTCATGGACCCCAGAACTAGTACCCCATAACATAAACGTATCAGAAAGGTTAACTGTAGTAGAGAAGCCATAAATTCCATTAATTGTTTGATGAAAGACATCGAATCAAGTGACTACGTCCAATCGATTTAAACTGTCTTTATCTTACACATGCTTTTCATTTAACTATATGGCATTATTTTCTTCTGGCATCCTTTGGTTTGAAGAAAGACGGATGTAACCATATGCTGCATTGAAAAACAAAAATAAATTAGTATAGTTTGCTGCATTAATTGTATACCATTTGCACTATGCAGAGTGAGCTTTTATTTGCATTATAAATTGGTTATACATTCAAAATATATTTGATCATTTCTTAATCACTTGATTAAATACTAATCTACTGTTTTTCATTTAATTTTGATTGTTCCATACTCAACCGTCACACTATAAGATTTAATGATTCACACAGTTTAATACTCAATATTATTATGATATGGCACAAAATTATGTGCACAGTAGTAATCAAAAGCCATTAGAAAATATAGGATGACAAAAGAAAATCGTATAAATTCTGTCTATTGTAATGTATGATCAATTAGTAAATTCAGGTTTCAGTTTAATATATACCCCTCCATTCCGTAAAGATCATTTTAAAAAAAATTCTTGCATTTCAGAAAAAGATTTTTTAAAATTTCTATGTATTTACTACTGAAATTTGTTTTTCTGTTGAATGATACTATATTTATCGTAAAATATTAATTTTTTTGAATACATGTGAAAACACAAAAAATATTTCTTTTTGGAACGGAGAAAATATTAAAATAGGTTAAAAAAAAAGGAGAGAATGTTAAAATACATTATAACAAAAAAGGCTAATAGCTTAAAACGGTCTATTCCTAATTGTATCTTCTGTTAACATTTAACACTCATTATTACTAAAACCAACATTATTTGTTGAGAACAAAAAACGCAGCACTATTTATTGCATATGCAGTATAACGAAACAAAAGAAATTAAAGTAGTTGTTAGACAGAGATTAAAGAAAAAGATAGAGATTTCATTATCACTAATATAGTGACAATTACTGCTCAAAAAGCAAGTTGGACTTGTGATAAACGCGTGAAATCAGATCTTTTTGAAAACAATAGTTTTCTCACCGTCCAAAATTAATGATTAATATATTAAAAAATCAAATATGGAATCTACTTTGATTAGTTTAATGCTTTAACTGGTGACCATTATAAGAACAAAAGGAATGATGAAGAATAAGAATGAGAGGAATGAAAAGAACAAAATTTGAGGAATAAAAAGGAATTGTAAAAAAAAAATGGTTCCTTTTGTTCCCCTTGAATTTGATTGAGAATATTTTTGTTCAATAATTCTCTGCAGGAAGGGGAACGAAGAGGAACGAAGANGTGGTTTCTGCAAATTTATGCATGTAAGGTCTATTTAGAATAATAGAAATCATTTGCCCCCCCAAGGAATAATACAAATAGAATGTAAAATCTACTACATGATATTTGAAGTTTAGGTTTTAAAAATGTGGTTTCTGCAGATTTATAAATACAAATTTTATTAGAAATTCCAGATTGTTATATATATATATATATATAATTATTTATTGTTGTAAATTTGTATATTAAAAAGTTATTTATTGCAGATTTTATCGTAGAATTGTCTCATGTTCATTATAAAAATATTATATAGTTTCAGGTAAAACTGTTTATCTGTTTATCATAAATTCGATTTTACGATGAAAATTATATCGTCGAAACAATTTCAAATGTGTTGTGTGTAGCTGATATTTGTTAAAATGGTTAATTTATCTATGATTAGATCAAAATGTATCATCCAAAACAATTTAAACCAAAATAGTATATATATATATATATATTTACTGTATCCATCAACATCAAATATATCTGATCTAAATACTATTACAGATAATATCTAACACTATTACAAATGATGATTCAACACATTAAATCGAATAAAATAGAGATAGTAAAAAAAAAAAAAAATCAAACTTTTGTATATAATATGGTTTAAATAAGAAAGTTTTTGACAATAAAAAGTTGCTAAATCTCCACCACTGTCTCCTTCATAACAGATTCGCAAACTCACTCAAAAAATTATCAAATTCGATCAAATCTGAATCTCTCTTTCTCTAATGGTGAAGTTTTGTGGCACTTGAAACACAGAGAAGAAGCAGCTTCGTCTTCGTCTCCAATGGGGAGAAACTCTTTATCTCTCGAGATCGACGACAATGACGGCGGAGCAAACGGAAACGGAGAGATATCATTTCACTCAATCAGAGATCGATTCCGTCTCAAACGCAATTCGAGAGATCGATCTCAATCTTCTTCTTTAGATCGGCCTTCTTCGTTTCGTAATCGATCTCATAATCATCATCACAATAACATTGGTCGATCGTTGAATCGGAAAGGATTGGTTTCGTGGCTTAACCCTCGTGGTACATGTTTGCTTTACTTTCTTGTGGCGTTTACGGTTTGTGCGTTTGTGATGTCGTCGTTGTTGCTTCAGAATTCTATTAGTTGGCAAGGGAGGACTGTTAGAGGAGGAGGAGGAGGAGAGTTAGTTAGGAGTCGGATTGGTTTTGGGACTAGGTTGAATTATGTTCCTGGTGATAATGCCAGGAGGTTGATTGAAGGTGAAGGGCTCGATTCGTTGCGGTCCGTGGTTAGGATCGGTGTTCGTCCTCCCAGGCTTGCTCTCGTGAGTTTTCTTTACTCATTTTAGCCTTTTTGCAACTGTTGCATGAGTGAGATGGCTAGATCCAGTTGAGTTAGTAGTACAGTAGTGTAATTGAGTTAGTGTTCACTGTTTTTGATATAGTAGATGTTTCTATTTCTAGCATTTGGGTTTGGAAGATTGGGGATGTGAGATTGATTGTTAGTTTTAAGAAGAGGAGCTGTTTAGTAGTGATAGGTCAATGTCATTTAGAATCTTTGAAAGTTTCATACTTTGAGAAAGAGAGGTTCTAGTAAAAGGATCTGATGTGGACCCTGGTTTGTGTTTTTTTTTAATTTAGTTATCATAGCTAAAGTAGATAACCAATAGCACGATTGACCAAGTTAGTTGGACTTTTAGGATCAAGATCGAATTTTTATGTGCCTTCTCTGAGCTAATGGAGAAGAAAACATTAGTTAGTTATCCTATACAGGTTGATGGGGGAAATGCCATGTGTTTCAGTTTGATGCTGCACCTAGGGGTGTGCCTGTATGGAGTTGAAGCTAAATTGCTTTGTAGATGTGTCTAGGAGTTCTAGATTACCTTTGCAATTATGTCTATTATCAGTCAGTAGTTTCAGTCTTGCTGGGCCTTTTCCAGAGTAACTTTGGATAGTCATCTCTGTTATGTACATCAACTGTGTTTTTATTTTCTCTCATCTATCTCGCATAATGCGTTTATGTGTCTGCCTTCATGCACCTTCTGGTACTTATCTGTTTTATATTTTATGATGACAGATACTAGGGAATATGAAGAAAGATCCTCGAACACTAATGTTGGTCACAGTAGTGAAGAATCTTCAAAAACTGGGTTACATTTTTAAGGTGAAACTTAATGGCATTTTTGTTTGCAGCTCTAGCATTCATGTTGAAGATTTTTGTTTCATTTTCTCCCAATTGTGGTAAAATCAGAATGGGTGCTTTCATTTGTTGATCCATTGTAAATATGCAGTGAAATGTAGATAAAAGTGTATATGTCTTATATTTTTCCTCTCTTAGAAAAGCTTGTGACCTTAAAAGTTGTCAGGTTTTTGCCGTAGAGAATGGTGAAGCACGTTCATTGTGGGAGCAGTTAGCGGGAAACGTTAAAACTCTAGTTTCGAATCAGCGGGGGCAGGTTGATTGGACAATGTGTGTTTCCCATCTTTTTTTTTTTGTTTTTTGTTTTTTGTTTTTTTTTCTTCTGTTTTCCTGACCATATATTTAGAACAGACTTCTTGGCAGATGATTCTTGGTTGCTTTGTTGAATATTCTTTTTATTTCTCCACTCCACTTGGATCAAGTTACAGTGATTCATCTTCTGCAGTTTTGAAGGTGTTATAGCTGATTCGCTTGAAGCCAAAGAAGCTATTTCAAGGTGCATAGTTTGTTTAATTGCCTGTTATCAAAGTGACCTTTTGTATTGTGTACTTATGCTACCTGTTGCTGCCTAAGATTTGAAAACTTTGACAAGCTGTTGGGCATCTGAGAATTTTGACATTTACTTCTGTGGTTGAGATTCTATGATGAGAAAATTTCATATTTATGCAGCCTTATGCAGGAGCCATTTCGTTCAGTACCACTTATATGGATAGTTCATGAGGATGTTCTTGCACATCGGTTGCCTGTTTACCAAAGCACGGGCCAAAATTCTCTAATCTCCCACTGGAGAAGTGCTTTTGCAAGAGCAAATGGCATTGTCTTTCCACATTATACTCTGCCGGTAGATTCCTGTTCTTCATTAAGCTTATGTTGTTACCACTTCAAGTATGCCTAAGTATCTGCTTTGTATTCTGCCTAAGATCATATTTTTGTTCAGATGTTGCATAGCGTTCTCGATGATGGTAACTTTGTTGTCATTCCGGAATCGGTAATCGATGTTTGGGATGCAGAAAACTATAGTGAAACCCACGCAAACCAAAAGCTGAGGGAGGCTCACGAATTTAGCGAGGATGACGTGATCATCATGGTGCTTGGGAGCTCCTTCTTTTATGATGAATTGTCTTGGGATAATGCTGTGGCAATGCACATGCTGGGACCACTGTTAACACGATATGGGAGAAGAAAAGATATTGGCGGTTCCTTTAAGTTTGTCTTTCTGTATGGAAATTCTACTGAAGGACAGAATGATGCTGTACAGGTAAAAATCTTTTTGGTAGACTTTATTTGTTTCTTTTCTTGCTAGAATATATGGAAATATAAATTCGGTCATCAATGGTATCCACAAAGGCTCTTTGGTCTTGAGCTAAAACTCTAAGTAGTGCATACATAAAAACGTTTTGTATTCGTCTCTTAACTTAAGCTCAAATTGCTAGCTCATTTAACAGTAATCTTGCATGATAAGGATGTAGTCATTGAGCACTACAAGAATCTGGCATGCTCTCAAAAACACTATTTTCAGGGAATATAAATCATCTCGCAGTTTTTGTTGTGTGCGGTTTTTGTCGGTTGAGATTGTCTACTCAATACATGATTTTGTGCTATACATAAATGTAGGAGGTTGCATCGAGGCTTGGGCTGACCCAAGGCACTGTCCGACGTTTTGGTTTGAATGAGGATGTGAATAGAGTTCTACTGATGGCTGATGTTCTTATTTATGCTTCTTCCCAAGAGGAACAGAGTTTTCCTCCATTAATTTTGCGAGCAATGAGCTTTGGCATTCCTATCATAACGCCTGACTTTCCTGTCATGAAAAAATATGTGAGTACACTTAAGTTTATGATATCCTGATAATCAGACAATACCAAATACCTCTTCATTGTTTGCTTGTTTATTGACCGTTAACTACAGATGTCTGATGAAGTTCATGGAATATTTTTTAAAAGAAACGACCCTGATGCATTGTTGAAGGCATTCTCACCCTTGATATCAGATGGAAGACTCTCTAAATTTGCTCAGACTATTGCTTCTTCAGGAAGACTTTTAACTAAGAGCATGATGGCAACAGAATGCGTAACTAGTTATGCTAGGCTTTTGGAGAACATAGTCCATTTTCCATCTGATACTTTCTTGCCAGGTTCTATTTCTCAGCTTCAAGTGGGAACATGGGAGTGGAGTCTGTTCAGGAACGAAATAGGGCAGCCAAAAATCCAGGACTCCGCTGATGCTTCCATCCGAAGACCTGAAATTGTTTTCCAAGTTGAAGAGAAGTTCATGGGTGTTGTGGAGTCAAACCCTGTAGACAACAGCACCCTATTTGTTTCGGATGATATTCCTTCCAAATTAGACTGGGATGTTCTTGACGAAATCGAGGGAGCTGAAGAGTACGAGAAAGTAGAATCTGAGGAGGTATCAAATTTTGCTGCCATCAGACATGTTTCTAGGTTCTCACTAGTCATTTTTTTTGGGAGTCTTGTTCAGCTCCATTGGTCTAATATATTGAATGATCTCTTCCTCTGCTGATATTTAGCTAGAAGACAGAATGGAAAGAGATGTTGATAATTGGACCGAGATATACAACATTGCTCGCAAATCGGAGAAGCTAAAATTCGAGGTGAACGAACGGGATGAAGGGGAGCTAGAACGAACTGGTCAGCCTTTATGTATATATGAGATCTATGATGGAGCTGGTGCTTGGCCCTTTCTGCATCATGGCTCTCTGTATCGTGGTCTGAGCCTGGTAAGCTACTCTATTGGTTTGGCATGATCCATCCAACAATTATTTTGTGCTTAATTCATATTGCTGGTTTCTGATGTTTTTTTATTTTTTTGGTTATATCTTCAATATAGTCCAGCAAAGATAGAAGGTTAAGCTCAGACGACGTGGATGCAGCAGACCGACTACCTCTACTGAATGATACCTATTATCGAGATAGACTTTGCGAGATTGGAGGAATGTTTTCTGTTGCAAATAAAGTTGATAGCATTCACATGAGACCTTGGATTGGATTTCAGTCATGGCATGCTGCTGGTAGGAAGGTAGTTGTTAAAGTACTGTTGTTGATAATTAATTTGCCAAGTAGAAGTTTAGAAGAATCACTCTATATATTGAAGTACTTGTAAGCTTGAATCGATTAGCTTTTAAAAGGCGCATCTCCATCTCTATATTTATTGTGTAACTTTTCGACAGTGTTTCATGACTTTTTTGTTGTTGTGACAGGTTTCCTTATCATCTAAAGCTGAAGAGTCCTTGGAAAAGATCATAAAACAGGAAACAAAGGGAGAGATTGTTTACTTCTGGACAAGATTAGACATGGATGGTGATTTTCGTGGAAGTAAAAATGCGCTCACCTTCTGGTCTATGTGCGATACCCTTAACGGAGGAAACTGCAGGTATTTATGCTGATAATGGCAGAATATACAGAATTGCATTTAATTTTGTTTTTTTCTTAAGTAACTGTATCTTACATTAGACATGCCTTACATTTTTCCAACTAAGAAAGAATGGTGAGGTGATATGCAGTTGCGCCAGTTCTCTTTATTTTGCTGTATATACTCAGAAACCTGAGGTCTGATCAGTTTTCTCGGGTTCTGAATTGATGCAGAACCACTTTTGAAGATGCATTTCGACATATGTATGAGTTGCCAGAACATATGGAAGCGCTTCCCCCGATGCCTGAAGATGGTCATCACTGGTCTTCTCTCCACAATTGGGTGATGCCAACTCCGTCTTTCCTTGAATTTGTCATGTTCTCGAGGTAATATATTGTTCCCAACATATACACCACAACATTCACATTTCCCCATCCTCACCACCCTAGTTTAATAAACCGCAATCACAGGATGTTCTCAGAGTCTCTCGATGCACTGCATAACAATCCTAACGAGTCCGAAACTTGCTCGTTGGCTTCATCACAGCTCGAGGTAAAATTCCAACGTTCGGTTTTTAAATTTGACTTCGTTTTCTGATCTTGACAAGTTTCTGATGAGTCGTTTTTATTTTTTTAACAATAAGTAGAGAAGGCATTGTTACTGCCGGGTTCTGGAACTGTTGGTTAATGTATGGGCATATCACAGTGGGAGAAAGATGGTTTACATAAACCCAGGAGACGGGTCACTCGAGGAACAACATCCCTTACCGCAACGAAAAGGGTTAATGTGGGCTAAGTACTTTAACTTCACACTACTGAAAAGCATGGACGAAGACTTGGCAGAAGCTGCAGATGATAATGACCATCCAAGAGAGAGATGGCTATGGCCATTAACCGGAGAAGTACATTGGAAAGGCGTTTACGAGAGAGAACGTGAAGAAAGATACCGATTGAAAATGGACAAGAAACGTAAAACCAAGGAGAAACTTTACGATAGGATAAAAAACGGATATAAGCAGAAATCACTCGGTGGATGAAAACAGAGGTATCTATTCACACACAGGCCCGGGACAAAGAGAGGTTTATAGCAAATGGATTAACTTGGGTTCGATCCCGACAAAGGTTGATTCTTTTTTGACAGGGGAAAACGAAACACACACGAAGATTCATCGAAAGCAAAGATTCAGTCTTGCCATTTTCTAGAGATTATAGGAGAAAGTTTAGCTTTAGAATCTCTTCTTCACCATTAAAGTAAAGTTTTTTTCCTTCGGAACACTCTTCTTTGCTTTAATATTCGAAATTCAGTAAGAAACAAAAACATTCACCTTTCCTAGCCACTGATTTAGGTTTTTACTTTTATCTCACATGGTTTTTGTATATACACTACAATTCATTGGTTCCATAATAAGGAAATTTTGATGTTGATGCTGCATAGTTTCATTCATCTCATTATGATCATAGTTTGTAGTTGAGAACACATATGAAAAAAGTTGTTGTACCGATCGAGAGTCACTGTGTCAACTAGAAAATATCTTAGACGTAGGAGTCACAATATCGAGTGCAGTTTGTTACACGTTTTGTAACCGAGTCTGAGGGGTTATACGGGCATGAGATTTCGGAGTTATAACAGAAAAAAACAATGATTGTAAGCTTATACCAAAAATTGTAGTTCTACCAAGAGGCATTAAGTTACGAAGCCTAGAAATCACATCATCGAGGGGAGCTTGGAACAGAACCATAATACAAATTCCACTCTAAGTGGTTATACAAACATGAGACTTCGAAATCATAAATAAGAAAAAAGAGACTTTTATACTGACATGAGACTTCGAAGTTATAAAGAAGAAGAAAGACTTAAAAAAGAGTTTTTTTTTGTCATAAGTTGAAAATATATTACCAAAAAGAAAAATATGGTTACAGATTTTATCCAAGACTGTAGTCAATTGGGGATATTAGTTTTGCCTAGATTTGAGAAAAGCCTGAGAACTCACATCATGAAGGAACCAAGGAAGTAAACCAAAAGAAACCAAAAGAAGGTGAAAAGAAGAAGCTCTATTAGAGAGTAGAAACTGCGTAGGAGGTACGAGTTATAGGGTCAAACTTTTGATACCACAG